>CM070098.1:2369545-2512045 GCA_036178185.1 Liparis tanakae
CAACGAGAAGGAGTAGAAAAAAAAGAAGAGAAACTCAAATAAATGCTCAAAGAAGCAGAAATCATTTCACCAAAGCCATCGCACGCGGAGAGAAATGTGGAACTCAAACTTACGGAGCACAAAATGCCAAAGTAACTGAAAATTAGAGACCGGAAGCATGAGAATGTCAAGTGAAATAAAACCAAAAATATCACTTAAATGCAATGTGACCTAATACAGCCTGAGGTTGTTTTTTTCATCTTTTGCATGACCGGATGTTTCCAAAGTGTGGAGCACAGCCTCTGGTAGCCCCGCTCCCGGAGATGCAGGCCTCTGAGAACCTGACTCACAGCTTCAATTAGCTCCACACAGAGAACCACGATGCAGGAAAGGAGTTTGTCAGCAATCCTAAATGGCGTCCTCCCCGTCAGAGTATTCCTCCATCATCACTCGTCTCATGAGACACAACGCTTGGACTCTGTCTGCTTTTCTTTTTGTGCAGAAGCAAAGAAGCTTTCAGATCCTAAATGAACTTCTACAGGATCACAGAACAAAGCTTCTCCGTGAATTAGAAAATCCAAGCCAATTTAAAATGTATTTGAGGAAGATAAAAGTATTAAGAGGCTGGACATCCCAGATTAACTTAAAAACAGGTATTACCATGGAAACTATAACAAATAGGGGAAAAAAGGACGCCATTTTTCAGAATTCCTGAGAAAAGACTAACTTAATACAGCAACCATAGCTAATTGTTGTGTTGCTCTAAATAATCAAGTACATATTTTACTGTAATTGACTTCACATATCGTCTCTTGGCAATATGAATCAGGTCTCTGGTGGAGGAGGAAGGACGGCTCGGGATTCATTTCTATTGGTTGCAAAGCGCAGGCTTGCTAGAGTTATACACACATTTCAAACCAGCGACGACGGGGCTGTTGCAGCGATACGCTGATAGGACAGAGGAGAGAAGAAGACGAGTGTGAGAGACACCCAGCTCCACGGTTAACCGTCACCCTCCGTCTCACACGTACACTACCGCTCAAAAGGTTGGGGTCACCGAGAACATTTTGTGTGAGAAAAGTGTGAGTTTTCCATGAAAACTCACACTTTTATTTATTAAATGAATACAAGATTAATACAAAATATAGTCAAGACATTGACAAGGTTAGAAATAATGATTTTCATTGTAAATATTAATGTTGTTCTTCAAACTTGTGGCTCAAAGGAAGGCCAGTTTTAGAGCTTAACTGTTTTCAGCTGCGCTCACATAAAAAGGGTTTCAATGTCAAGGAATAATCTGTTTGTGAAAAATGCTAAATAAAAAGTTATAACAAAAGAAAAAGGGTTTAAAGGGGGTACTACCCCTCTGCTCGTCTTCTAAGGCAATAACACAATGTACCACTAGAACATGGAGATGGGCCTCTACACACCTCTGTAGAGACTTCATTAAAAAACAGAGAATAGTCATTTACCACATTAACTATGTAGAGTGTATTTCTGATTAATTTAATGTCATTTTCATTGGAAAAAACTGTGCTTTCTTTTCTTATTTCTAAGTGACCCCAAACTTTTGAACGGTCGTGTACAGTCAGAAGAAAACTGCACAATGGGTCTAAATTCAGGTTTGAGTGAGTGTGTGTATGTGTGTGTATCCGTGTGTGTGTGTGTGGCTTTTGAGTGAGCGACACTCACTCTCTATGATGTCCCCGAGGCCCTGGGACAGCAGCAGGTCTCGGAGGCGAGCCACCTCCTCTTTCAGCTCGCGCACCAGGCGGTTGTTGGGGTCCTCGTTGATCACGGCGTTGCAGCGGATCTGTTTGGCTCGATCGGCGTACCTGGAGGCACGGAGGCCCTAAAGCATCATCCCTCACGCTCTCAATACTGAATCACAATGATCAATTAGGAGCGATATTGGCAATGTCGTAGAGCAGGTCCAAGCGGACGTGTTCGGCAAATTTCAACTCAATCCGTCATTGCCGAAAAAAGGCGTGGGTACGAACACTTTAGGGGGCGCTAGAGAGAGAAGAAATGTATAAACAAATACGAAAACTTAAAAATCACAAATTTTTCACGAGTCCAGTCGACGTTTGTTTGGAGAGAAAAATAATCCTTTGAAAAACAATAGGTTGTCTACGACGAAGTCGACGAGGACCCTAATTAATATGAGCTCATAATAAGAAAAAAGATACTGTAAGTTAAGACTGATGTTAAGAATATAAAAGATATTGTAATTACATTACATGCTATCATGATTTAGGCGTCCCACGATTAGCTGCAGTCACTGCCTTGTGAATATATTTAGTTTCCTCTGTAAATTTAGTATTTTAGTTGTACTATTTTGTATTGTTATTGTGTTTTTTTAATTTATTTTGTATTAATGCTCTAATCGGCACCCACTGCTGTGATCCTGAAATGTCCCCACTGTGGGACTAATAAAGGAATATCTAATCTAATCTATCTAATCTAAATCCTATGTGTTAATCAGCAGGAGTGTAGCAGTCCTCCGTTGGTTTAATTTGGGGTAGAAGGTTTCGGGTGCATTTTATTTTGTTTCTAGGAGATACGGACCGGTCTCATTTCGATGCAAAGAAAGGTACATTAGCAGAGGAGTGCATCCCGTCATGGAAGTGAAAGCAAGTGTGCGATTTGTTCAGGTACATAAATAATGCGACAGTACAAAGCTTCTCAATAATATGCTAAATATGTGCAGAAAATGCTCCGAGATCAAATCAGAACGCGTCTTCTCCGAGTTAGACGTGTAGTTTAAGTTTGACATCATCTTCAAGATGCTATTCTCACACGTCTGATTTAATGATCTTCAAAAGAGAGGGAATAGACATGTTCCTCACCGAAGGGTACTGAGAGTCTCATCGTAGTTGATGTCTGCGGGGCTGAGGGCCGCCACCATGGCTGTACGAGAGTTTCCTCCTATGAGACGACAGAAAGTAAGACAATGGGTGAACCGACAGAGATAATGTGTTTTATTTGGGTAAACACAAAGGTGTATATTATGTATCTATACCCAAGTTCTCCCTCAGCAGCCAAGTCAGAACTGAGTCTCTGTAGGGAATGAAACACTCCACCTTCTTCTTTTTCTTGTTCTGTACACAAAATAAGGACAATGTCATCTCTAAATATTCTTTAAATATCGTCTTTATTTGGACAATTCACATGTTGGTATTACTGACCTTGTTTGGTACTGAGTCCTGATAGTTGGAAGAGAAATGCCAGCGTTTGTTATTTGGATAATATAAAATTAAGATAATGTGTCACAGTGTCTTCTCTATGACAAGTGTGAATAAAACATACCTGATCCGCCAGAGCAGAAATGACTTTGCCCAGTGTAGTCAGGGATTTGTTGATGTTAGCTCCCTCCTGAAAATGATTGAGTATTATAATTGACAATATACACTACCGTTCAAAAGTTTGGGGTCACTTAGAAAAAAGAAGAAAAAGCACAGTTTTTTCCAATGAAAATTACATTAAATGAATCAGAAATACACTCTCTACATAGTTAATGTAGTAGATGACTATTCTCTGTTGTTTAATGAAGTCTCTACAGAGGTGTGTAGAGGCCCATCTCCATGTTCTAGTGGTACATTGTGTTATTGCCTTAAAAGACGAGCAGAGGGGTAGAACCCCCTTGAAACCCTTTTTTAAAATATTTGTTTATCTTGCATTTTCCACAAACAGATTATTCCTTGACATTGAAACCCTTTTTATGTGAGCGCAGCTGAAAACAGTTAAGCTCTAAAACTGGCCTTCCTTTGAGCCACAAGTTTGAAGAACAACATTAATATTTACAATGAAAATCATTATTTCTAACCTTGTTAATGTCTTGACTATATTTTGTATTAATCTTGTATTCATTTAATAAATAAGTGTGAGTTTTTTAATGGAAAACACAACATTTTCTCGGTGACCCCAAACTTTTGAACATATGTTTTTATTAAAGTCATGACCACGTTTGAAAGACGGCGTCCTCGCCTCACCTTGAGTCTGGTCCCTTTGGCTCCGGTGGAGTCGGCTCTCTCGCTGCCGGCCAAGTCCACCAGGCTGATCTTACTGACCTGCGATGACACGACAGATCAAACCTCCACCTCAGCTCACATATTTCACATCAAACTGCACTCGGAGGACTGGCAGCAAAGTGCTATCGATCAATTCAACAACACATTCCTCCCATCGCGACGCCACAAACGGCCTCCGCTAAAGGTCACGGGAGGCGGTAAACTACGCCCCGCCTCGGGAGCGTCTCTTCCGACGCCTCTGCGGTGACACAAGACTGATACAAACGATTCGTCGTATTGATCTGTTTGTCTGAGAGGCGGAAGAACATCAGTCAGACCGGCTGATGTCTAAAGGCGACAGGCTTTTAGTGCGAACCTTTTCCGAAGTGTTCTCCGAATCCATGTCGTGCTTCTTCTGCGTGAAGATGATGTTGAAGACGGCGTGGGAGCGGCTGCTGGTTTCGTTCATGTTGGTAGCGGCAACGGTCCTGAAACAGGGGGAAAGCTCTGTGTTCGGTCTCAAACGTCGGTCGCTACGGCGATCGAATCGTTCCGGTCGGAACGAGTCGGCGCCGCTCCGCTCACCTGGCCTTGTTTCCAGACTCCATCAGGTCCTGGATGTCGTTGAAGGAGGTGACGGCTAGTTTGGACAGATCTTCTACGTAGGGCCCCATCAGAGGGTGCTCTCGCACTCGCAGGTTGCCTTTGTTCTTGGGGTTCAGCAGGTCGCGCACACGCTCGCAGTAGATCTCCATGTAGCTCACCTGGAGCAGACACAGACCGATTTTTAAATGTGTGTTATTCATCATAGTGGGATAATCCACTATGCCGGGGAAGGGGTCTGGATAATCCACTATGCCAGGGAAGGGGTCTGGATAATCCACTATGCCAGGGAAGGGGTCTAGATAATCCACTATGCCAGGGAAGGGGTCTGGATAATCCACTATGCCAGGGAAGTGGTTGGGTTAATCCACTATGCCAGGGAAGTGGACGGGATAATCCACTATGCCAGGGAAGGGGTCTGGATAATCCACTATGCCGGGGAAGGGGTCTAGATAATCCACTATGCCAGGGAAGGGGTCTGAATAATCCACTATGCTAGGGAAGTGGTTGGGTTAATCCACTATGCCAGGGAAGTGGATGGGATAATCCACTATGCCAGGGAAGTGGATGGGATAATCCACTATGCCAGGGAAGGGGTCTGGATAATCCACTATGCCGGGGAAGGGGTTGGGATAATCCACTATGCTGGGGAAGGGGTCTGGATAATCCACTATGCCGGGGAAGGGGTCTGGATAATCCACTTTGCCAGGGAAGGGGTCTGGATAATCCACTATGCTGGGGAAGGGGTCTGGATAATCCACTATGCCGGGGAAGGGGTCTGGATAATCCACTATGCTGGGGAAGGGGTCTAGATAATCCACTATGCCAGGGAAGGGGTCTGGATAATCCACTATGCCAGGGAAGGGGTCTAGATAATCCACTATGCCAGGGAAGGGGTCTGGATAATCCACTATGCCAGGGAAGTGGTTGGGTTAATCCACTATGCCAGGGAAGTGGACGGGATAATCCACTATGCCAGGGAAGGGGTCTGGATAATCCACTATGCCGGGGAAGGGGTCTAGATAATCCACTATGCCAGGGAAGGGGTCTGAATAATCCACTATGCCAGGGAAGTGGATGGGATAATCCACTATGCCAGGGAAGGGGTCTGGATAATCCACTATGCCGGGGAAGGGGTTGGGATAATCCACTATGCCAGGGAAGCGGTCGGGATAATCCACTATGCCAGGGAAGTAGACGGGATAATCCACTATGCCAGGGAAGTAGACGGGATAATCCACTATGCCAGGAAAGGGGTCTGGATAATCCACTATGCCGGGGAAGTGGACGGGATAATCCACTATGCCAGGGAAGGGGTCTGGATAATCCACTATGCCAGGGAAGGGGTCTGGATAATCCACTATGCTGGGGAAGGGGTTGGGATAATCCACTATGCCAGGGAAGGGGTCTAGATAATCCACTATGCCAGGGAAGGGGTCTGGATAATCCACTATGCCAGGGAAGTGGTTGGGTTAATCCACCATGCCAGGGAAGTGGACGGGATAATCCACTATGCCAGGGAAGGGGTCTGGATAATCCACTATGCCGGGGAAGGGGTCTGGATAATCCACTATGCCAGGGAAGTGGTTGGGTTAATCCACTATGCCAGGGAAGTGGACGGGATAATCCACTATGCCAGGGAAGGGGTCTGGATAATCCACTATGCCAGGGAAGTGGTTGGGTTAATCCACTATGCCAGGGAAGTGGACGGGATAATCCACTATGCCAGGGAAGGGGTCTGGATAATCCACTACGCCAGTTTCATGGACGAACAAAAGATGGAAAATCGAGGGAATTAGTCTCAGATTAGCTGACGTGACGAATACAATTACAAAACCAGCTGCACTTCATCAATATTTGTAATGTTTTCCTTTAATTTATCTTAGACTGTACAAAGCTGACCCCAGAGCCATTAAGTAGACCACCGGGGGGGGGGATAGAAGACACTCACCTCCACTGAGTAGCCCATGTTGTTGCCGTTATTGCTGCCATGGATCTTGGTGAACAGGTCTTCACACAGCTAAAAGAGAGAGTCATCGATGAGGTAAAGATTGCACTGTTGATGTTTTTTAAGGTGATGAAAGAGGATCGGATTAGGTGTCTGATGATCGGTCGGAGCTGCAGTCTCTTTTACCAGAGGAATGATTCCCTGCTCGTCCTGCTCCTGTCGACCCATCATGGTGTAGCTTTTGCCCGCTCCCGTCTGGCCGTACGCAAATATACACACGTTGTAGCCTTCGAAGGCGTGTCGCAGCATCTCCACGCCGATGTCCTTGTACACCTGCTTCTGGGAGGCGAAGCTGGTGTCCTCGGGCTGCGGAGAGAGGGAGCGCAGCGGGAATGAGGAGAAAAGATGACGGAGACTTTTCTTCCACTAAAGGGGTAAATACTAACACTCTGATCAATATTTTATTTCATATCAATTATGAATGGGGCAATCTCGGGCAAATCCGTAGCTTCCTCATCTGACGAGCAGGACGTGTGTCTCAAAGTGAAACTCACCGTGGTGTGGGACCAGTAAGAATAGTCAAAGTTGAAGCTCTTGTTCTCTTTCGGCTGTTTGGGGTTCAGGATCGCTGAAACACAAAGAGAGACATCAGAAACGGCGTCACGCTAATGAAATATACTACCGTTCAAAAGTTTGGGGTCACTTAGAAAAAAGGGAAAAAAAGCACTGTTTTTTTCCAATGAAAATTACATTAAATTAATCAGAAACACTCTCTCTACATAGTTAATGTGGTAAATGACTATTCTCTGTTTGTTAATGAAGTCTCTACAGAGGTGTGTAGAGGCCCATCTCCATGTTCTAGTGGTACATTGTGTTATTGCCTTAGAAGACGAGCAGAGGGGTAGAACCCCCTTGAAACCCTTATTTGATTGTTTAAAACTTTTTATTTTGCATTTTCCACAAACAGATTATTCCTTGACATTGAAACCCTTTTTACATGAGCGCAGCTGAAAACAGTTATGCTGATGAGAGAAGCTCTAAAACTGGCCTTCCTTTGAGCCACAAATTTGAAGAACAACATTAATATTTACAATGAAAATCATTATTTATAACCTCGTCAATGTCTTGACTATATTTTGTATTAATCTTGTATTCATTTAATAAATAATAGTGTGAGTTTTCATGGAAAACACAACATTTTCTCGCTGACCCCAAACCTTTGAATGGTAGTGTACGTGTTGCTTCACTTCAGTTGATTTACTGCCAGTTTCCGACCGGCGGCAGGAGGCACGCTGTGAAAAGAGTTCTGTCAACGCAACACATTCTCTCTCACACACCGCGGGTCTCGTTGCACCGTGACCGAGGGAAACACAAAATTTGCAAAAGAGCAAAAGCTCCAAACATAGACTGTATAGAGGAAGAGCCCCGACAACCGGGATGCCACACGGTTTGTAGTCTCCGGTTTTGAAGGATTGTGTTTGGCATTTTTATCCGTCGCAAACTGGTATTTTTAACGAGAATTGACACAATTTCTGTAAGATATGACTTATTTATGCAACCAGAGGAGTCGCCTCCTAATGGCCAATAGAGAGAATGCAAGATTAAGGCAGAACTTTGTAGAAAGAACATAATTCATGAAGAGTCGAGTGAAGAAATGCATCAAAACAATGGAGAGAGAGTGCATTTCTCTTTTATACTCTTTGGTGATAATTCAACTGGAACTATACAAAAACATCTACATCTGAGTCTCTACTTTACATGTGCGAATAATAGAAATGCTTAGAATAATACATGTATTAAAAAATGCAATCCCATAATTAACTCAAAGCATCTGCTGCTATTTGTCAATATTATGATTTTGAATTCTTGGTAGCAGCATCTAATGTGTTAAATCCTCATCATCAGAGAGACGTGGTACTGACATACTTTTCATAATGTCACCTCTACCTCGTGAGAGAGGAAGGACACACAGAGAGGACTTATATATTACAGTTCGGAAACAAAAGCAGCACCACTCATCCTTTTTGTAAAGAGGTGAGGGTTTCACCCAGGATATGAAACTAGAGCTGAGCAGAAGCTCGTTGGGCTGCAAACCAAATACACAGCATCGCCGTGGACCGGTTCAACGCAGCGGCACACGGCAACATCAACATCGTGATGAAAGGCGCAAAGGGGTTTGACCAGAATGCCGAAAAACATGAGGGTACAACTGTGAGCCGCCATATGAGGAGTCGTGAAGTTTGCATCTTTGGCTCTGATGAGGTCATCTTTCACACACAAACACACACTTGCATCAGCTAACCCGGCGTCTGGGCTCGGCCAGAACAAGGAGGTCTTCTCTACGTCCCTGCAGCGACTGTCGCTACGCCCGACACACACTGACTGGCGCTTTTGTTTTCCTTCTCTGGCCGCCGTCGTGAGGCACGCCTCCCGGCCTCCTCTCTGGTTGCTGCAGGGCAAACATGCCTCCCAGAGAAATGTCTCAACTCGGCTGATTGTCGGTCGCAGGAACATGATTTTCAATTCATTTTTATTTATATTTTTCCATCCCACTGTCCATATTTTTTTACCATATTTTTTTACTGTTTGTTTTTTTTACTCTTTTTGGCTATAACAAGCCCATTGCACAGACTGGTTTATTTATAGCGTTTATTTATAGATTTTTGCACTATCCTCGTGGATATAAACACTCAATCAATGCACACCATATCTGTAAATTCTGTATCCTTCCTACTCACTGTGTACATGTTCCCCCTATGTGCATTGTTGTTTGTGAGTTAAGTTAAATGTTAAATGTATAAGCTACTGGATGACCTGAATTTCCCTCGGGATTAATAAAGTATCCATCTATCTATCTATCTATCTATCTATCTATCTGATCCGAGAGCAGCAGGACGTCTGGGTGTCACGCTCCACAGCTACGACTGTGGGTACAGCTACCGGACCTGACGGCAGCTTCATCGGAAAGCCTCAAATACGCAGATGAACACGTTGTGACTGAGGTTAAGGGAACACACACTTTCTTCTGTGAGTTCTCTGTCATTAACATGGAGTGTTTAACGTTCCAGTAGTGTGTTTTTAATCCTTTACGTTACACATCACTGCGGTATTTCACAGATTACACACAGTGTGTGTTGCATCCTATTTGTTGATGCATTCATCCAAATGAACGCTGTATTTTTTGTTTCAGATTGTAAAGCACTCCGAGACAAATTTGTAATTTGTGAAATTCGGCTATACAAATAAACTGAATTTAATTTAATTTAATTGTCTGCCCCTTTGTGTAGAACGAGTTGTTCCCTCTTTTAAAGTCTTGTGTCGTACTCTGTACGGGCGAAGCTCAAACATCGTGAAGTAGCGACAAGCAAAACACATTCAAAGCCAATGATTAACGTATAAATGACTTTTGACTTCAGACCAAATGGACTTGAACTCACTCGTGGTGTTTCCTGACATCTGAATGATGCACTTGCTGTCCTTCCCCATCTCTCTGGAGTTGAAGGGTCGGACCCTCACCGCCACCTTCACCGAAGCCGCCGCCATGTTGCAGGAGGGTGTGCGGGTGAGCAGGAGAGCTGAAGTTCCGTGTGGCTACACAGACACACACCTGGCACCTGCACAGGTAGACGGGAAGGCGTTAGTGCCGCTGCAGGCAGAGACATGTAGCATAAAGGACTGCCTGTCCGAGGTAAACAGGGCTTTTGTTTTGCACCGTACATTTCATTACACCTTCGATTACGATTAATACCTACAAATACAGATTTATAAATGATGATTTGACTCATCCATGCTCTGCTGTTGTTTTCATAATGACATATTAAGGAGTGGGCCTTGTACGTTGAACCAAACAGATACGACTGAGACACATTGTCCAGCCCTGAACCTCTTAGTTTGAACCCCATGGCTCCCAAAACATGCTGCCGGGACATTATTTGGCAAGATGATCATCAGCATCCCTGCTATTCTACCGTAAAAGGCAATGGCATGCCTTGCCCTCAAGTATCAGGCCGAAGGCCCTGTGATGAAACAGTATCTGCTAACTGCTTCTCCCCAAAGAAAACAACACACATCCCTGAATGCGTGTTGTTTTCATAACAATAAGCCTCCTATACTTTTATTTTCGTCAAACCCTTAAATTATGGCTTGAATTTTATTTTTCTCTGTTAATGAGCAGCTCATTTAGGGTGATTTTAACGGTATGGTCTATAATTGCTTTGGGGCAGCGCCGCGCACATCCATCTTCCCTGCCTCAATCGATGAAACAGACCATTCCTCCTCAAAATCTTTATAATAAGCCATTATATATCGAATCTAGAAGATAAACGCGAGGATGACACGCGCAGGACGTGTGAGGAGACGTGTTACCGCACAGATGCGTATAAGCCATGTCAACATTGTCTCCTCCATCTTGCCTCGCCTGCCGCACCTCAAAGGCAGGCCGCGTAAACACAGACGGCACCGACACCGAGCATCCACACTGCGTCACAGGGGAGCTCACCGCGCAAGCCCAAAGGACCTGTACACAATGGACCACATGATATGTGGCATCGGGTCAGGGTGTGGTTACGGGTGGCTATAAGTATTTTTTGTTGTTGTTAGGCAAGTGTCGGCATCGGCGGAATCAGATACTCTGACGCAGCGTCCTTATTTACAAAAGGCCTCGAGATCACAAACACACACACACACACACACACACACGCACACGCGCGCAGTGTTCCCCGAGACACGACACCCATCGGAGCCGACGAAGGAGCCGTATCTTACCTCGGCAAGTCAAACTCGACGACCACAGGGTCTGAATCCTCTGCCCATTCAAAGCAGCGCCCGGATCCTCCGGTGCCTCCTTTTTGAATCCCCTCAGCAGCCTGTATGTGTCGTCTATCTCTCTCTCCCTCGGTCTTTGGTCAGCTCACAGCATCCCTTTGCTCGGCGCATCCATACATGGAGCATCCGCTGGGGTATCGGAGAGGAGAGTCAGCCTCGGCGTCAGCAGCGCGGGGTGGGCTGCCGAGTGTCGAACGCAGCGGTGCGTCAATTAGAGGCGATGGTGAGAGACAGGAGGAGGAGGGAGGAGGAGGGAGGAGCCGGGGCCGGATGGATGCACTGGAGGATGGAGGCGGGATGCTCCGGCGGCCCTCCGGTCGGTCTGTCCGTCAGTCAGTCTGAACCGAGGGAAAATGGCGGTGCTGCTGATGCTGGGAGGCGGTGAGGACATCAGCATCATCAGCCACGAAGCCGAGGCGGAGGCCCAGCATGGACCATAATGATCCTGAGGGAGACACACTGACATGGCTATAGGGTCTGCCCTCCAGAAGTCAGTGTCAATTTATTTTATTTATTCTAGCTATAACGTGGCCACACAGAAAAATTGTATCAATATCTCGTTTAAATATTTAAACTCAAATTACATTTTATTCCAGAGGTGATTGATGGGGATAACATGGAGGAAACGGTAGAACATTACACTATAGAGCCAGAGTGAATGTTTAGCCCCAGGGCCCCTTATATATATATATATATATATATATATATATATATATATATATATATATATATATATATATATATATATATATATATATATATATATAGATAGATAGATAGATAGATAGATAGATAGATATAGATATATATATAGATATAGATATAGATATAGATATAGATATATATACATATATATATACAGATATATATATATATATATATATATATATATATATATATATATATATATATATATATATGAACAAGCATCAACAAGGAAATTGACCAATTAGATGTGTGTGTTTTGTGAGATGTGCTAAAGTGTTGAGCTGGATTACTTCACTTGTATTGTAGCAGTGGGAGTTTTACTAAGTAACATTTAAAGGTGCTTAATTAAAAATGATGAGAATATCTTTTGACTCCAAAAGCAGCGGCAGCCGCTAGCAGCTAACGCTCCCAACAAAGACAACAGTGCTGACGTGACAGAGTTCAGCGGAGCTGGAGGGGTGTGCGCTGCAGCGATAACACCGCGGGTCAGGACGGCAGCGGTGAGAGCGGTGAGATACTGAAGGCACCTGCAGCTGGCGGCTACGTAGATAAAGCACAGAGACACTGAGATTAAAACAAGAGGAAGGACTTCATTCAGGCGGAGGACAACATATAGTGACAACCTGTCAAATGTTCAACTAATCGTTTCCAAAGTGAAGACTTGTATACTATTTGTAGTTTAGGAAAATAGAGCATATTGTGAAAAACTGGATGCTATAGCCTATAATCTAAATTAGTCCTGTTTATATTTGAGTTAATCAGGATTTGAATTAAAAATAAAAGCCAAATTCTGTCATTTAAAAGTCAATATTGGTTCAATTGGCCATGGCCTTACACAACGTCCCATTTTGATGTTGTAACTGCGTGTTTATGGCGTCACTCTCCTATCACGTCTGCCGCCCTCTGTTGATGAATTCAAACTCTCTGTTTCATGTGTGCCACCCCCCTCCTCCTCCTCCTCCTCCTCCTCCTCCTCCTCCTCCTCCTCCTCCTCCTCCTCTCCTCCTCCTCCTGCTCCTCCTCCTCCTCCTCCTCCTCCTCCTCCTGCTCTGTTTGGGTAGATTTTGAATGTTCAGTCCAGTGCAAAGGCCATGTGTGAGGATAACGAAAAGTCTCATTTATTTACCGATGGTATAATTATTTACAGAGCTGGGAGAGGGGCAGCTTCTGGTGATCCACAGCAATTGAAAAAGGTTATATAAGCGATAATGATAAGTATTAGTTACTGACAAAAGGCAAATACTGACAAAAGGCAAATAAGATCTGTTTATGGAGCAACACTTGGCTTTTGTTAATATATCTGTGTTAATGTAAATGTTTAACCTGGATGGTTTGTGTCATTTTGAACTCTTTCAATCTGTAACGCCCCTAAAATCATGATTTCAGTGATTACTCAACCATTCACAGAACAATGGGCTGATGTTAATGTATACGTGTGGTGTCATATTGAGGATAAAACTCATGAACTATGGTTGTTTTTTTGGGTGATGATAATATATTATATCATTTGCAAGTCACCCTTCAGAGCAAAGGTGTCAAACACAAGGCCCGTGTGCCAAAACCGGCCCGCCACATCATGTTATGTGCCCCCATGACGGCTTGAAAGACATTTGATTATCTTTTCTTAAAAACATTTAAGACAAATATCCTGTGCTTTTTATTTGGAAGGTTTCAAATTAAATAGATTTATGGTATAATATTAGAGAAATGTTCTAATGTACTATATTTCTACACACAAATAAACAATAATCAAATGCAAAGAGTTATTTAACAATATGTGATGAGTGAGAAATGAGTGTGACACCCCTGCTTTACAACATAAAATAACGTCCCCGTTTGTTTTGTTTTGAGAATGACATGCCACAACAGCGTTATTAATATGACCTCGCCACAGCTCGGCACACACTTACATAAACCTGGAGGGGTTCAATCTCGGCGAAGCAGATCAGAATAAAGACGTGTCGCCCGAAACTGAAGAGGACACAATACGATGTGATCCCTCAGAAAGGGTCAGAAGTTGACAACATGGCCTTTAGTCAAGGCGTGTATTTTTTGTCACCATATCAGCTGGAGCTAAACATTACTAATAATGTTGTATTCGACCTCTGTGGTAAACAAACCTTTGAGCACCGAGTGAATTTGACATTTAATTTGAAAGAGATCTAAAAACAAGAAAACACAACAAACAGAATAAAGTCTGGTGTGATTAAAATGATATTAACATGTATTATAACGTTGCTTAAGCACACTAGAAAATAAAACGTAGCTATTCCGTGGTGTGCATTAATGTGTGCATTGGTGGGCCTGCCCCCCCCCCCTCCTCCTCCTCCTCCTCCTCCTCCTCCTCCTCCTCCTCCTCTGAGGGAGCAGATTGGCTCTCCGAGAGGAGACTCCTCTTTACCTGTGACAATCAACAAGAAGCCCTTTAACTGACCTGAACCGGTTCTAAGCTGCTGAGCGAACCGAACCAGCAATGAGTGACAAACACAGTGGACCCGAATTAAAACCAAAGCAACACTAATGTTGGCGATACTTTCCTTGAGTTTAAACAATGTCCTGGGGAAATAATTCAAACATTTGACAGACACTGGAAAATTAAATAACAAACAATGATTTGTATATTTCCACACACACACTCCTCCAAACGGGAAAACAAGGCCATCCTGCTCACGATATTTACGTGTTTTCTAGTTTGGAAAGTTAAATGTTAAATTAAATGTTCCTGTCATAAGTTAATCACACGTGCACAATACAACTCCCACTGTTGTTGTTTTCGATTTGCCAGTGTGTCTCTTATTATTGAAGTCAAGGGCCGGGTTGGCTGTCAGGCACAACGCCCCGCGGCCAACAGGTCAACGACCTGCGTGTTCCTACATGCTCGCGTTCAGTGAGGCTCAGTCTCTGCGGCTGTCAGTGGTGATCCCACTCGGTGCAGATTAACCAGGAACTACGACGACAGGAGTGATGCAGCGGGCTTTGTTCAGCCGGAGCGCGCTGCTCGCCCAGCAGGCAGCGGCGGCCCTCGACAGTCCGCTGGCCGCCCGGGGCGCGCCTCTTCTGCAGCGGCTGGAGCGCTCCATGTCCTCCGTCACCATCCCGCCGCCGGCCTGCATGCTGCGGCCGCTGGAAGTTCCAAATCGCTACCTGTTCGGACCGGGACCCTCAAACGTCCCTCCGCGTATCTTAGCTGCGCAGAGCAGGCCGATTATTGGTCACCTGCATCCAGAAATGTATGAGGTAAAGTCTGTGATTGATACTCAGACTGATGTGTATTATATATTACATTATACTATGTCCTACTTTAAGGTGGAAACAAATATGTGTACTCAAATACTGAACTTATACAATATTTAGAGTCGTGGGTGTGTTTTGTGCACGGATGAGAAGTTTGCCTTTGGGGCTTTCTGTCAGAAATGTCCCTCTGTTTAAGCAACGAATTGGTTATGTTTAGGAGAAAACTGTTTGTTTTTAACCACTAAGATGCTGGTTTAACAGGCTAAATCAAATGCTAAAGAATGTATACACCATTTATGTTAAGAGTTCAAATTTAAACTTTTCCTCCAGATTTAATTTCAAATAAACAGAATACATATTTTCATGGGATTAAGGACCAATAGTGTGTGCGTAATTGCGCACATCCTGTACACATTTACAGAAATGACTGAAAGCATTTGGTGACGGTAGCGTGACATTAATCCAAACATTGTGTTTCTTAGATCATGAATGACATCAAACGAGGGATCCAGTACATCTTTCAGACAGAGAACAACCTGACTATAGCTATGAGCGGCTCCGGCCATGCGGCCATGGAGTGTGCAGTGTTCAATACAGTGGAGCCCGGAGAGAGCGTGCTCGTAGCCGTTAACGGAATCTGGGGAGAGCGCGTAGCAGAAATTGCCGAAAGAATGGGTACGTCTTTACGCACGGTTTTACGCACGCATCCATTAGGTCTACAAAGAAGAGACACAACTATATTTACACTGATTGTCTTTTATCTCTGTTTGTCTCTCTGCAGGTGCCAATGTACATAGAATGGTAAAAGCACCTGGAGGATATTTCAGCAATGCAGAAATTGAGAAGGTAGAAACCGTGTCTCTATAGCATGAAGCTATAACAATTCTATTAGCCCACATTTGTGATTTAAAACTTTTTAAAACCTATTTTTCCAGGCCATTGGAACACACAAGCCTGTCCTGTTTTTCCTCACACATGGAGAGTCCTCTGCTGGCCTCTGTCACCCAATAGACGGCATTGGAGACATCTGCAGAAAGTGAGCCCCTGAATGTATCCGCCTCAAACACAGCGTTTCATGTAACCACCAAATATGACGTCATATTTCTCACTGTTGTCATATCTCCTCCAGAAATAACTGCCTCTTCCTGGTTGACACAGTTGCATCTCTTGGAGCAGCCCCCATTTTTATGGACAAGCAAAGTAAGGCAAAGATTAACAACGGATTCATTAATGTTACGGTGTGTTTTCGTCACCATGTCTTTCATTGTGCTGTCAGATATCGACATCCTGTACAGCGGGTCTCAGAAGGCCCTGAACTCGCCTCCTGGCACAGCACCCATCTCCTTCAATGAGAGAGCATGGTGAGAATATGTTTCCATATTTGAGTCCTAAAGAGTCACAACTATACAAATGACACCAAGCAGCCACTCCTTTGACTCTCTGTCCCCCCTCACAGCGACAAGATGTTTAACAGGAAAACAAAGCCAGTGTCATACCTCTTTGATATGACACATTTGTCCAACTACTGGGGATGTGATGGCCAACCGGCCAGAGTGTAAGTCCAATACAGCCAACCATCACATCCTTGTTATTATTGTATTGATTTTTCTATTAGTTATTACAAGAAATGTTTCTACATTTTGACTTGTTGGGGTGTCACTGTGGGTTTTAGGTACCACCACACTGGTCCCGTGTCTGGATTCTTTGCCCTGAGAGAAGGTTTGGCAATCGTTGCTGAGAAGGTAAAATATTTTTTGTAGTTACGTTACTGACATACTATTTAAACTTGTAGAGTAACAATAATAAACACATTATGGGCCGTGCAGGTGGCAAGGAGACTTGTCGTGTTTAAAAAATATATATATACTTCATGCTGATCATATAGCTATATATCAAAGTCTTTGTCAACCACATCATTACATGCCAAGAGAGGAAGAAACAGTATTTTCTTTTTGCTAGAAAATATACATAGCTCTTTGAATTAAAGCCTTTTGTTGGCAGAGTCTCCTGTAACTTCTCGTCTGATTCTCACATAACTCCGTCGATGTTTGTCTCCATCTAGGGGCTGGAGGCGTCCTGGAAGAAACACAAGGAGGTGGCGTCCTACCTGTACAGAGGCCTGGAGGACTTGGGCCTCAAGCTCTTCATTCCTGATCGGGTAAAGAAGCCGTAAAACAAAACCACAGGCTGGACGCTGAATGATCATCAACATATAACATATAATCAGTATTACTATGATTAGTGTTAGTCTACAGCCCTCTGATGTTTGTGTTGCACTAGAATCAATCAGATGTATTATGACGGCCCTGTTATGACCACTGTATTCGACATGTCTTGCAGGACTTGAGGCTTCCCTCCGTCACGACCATCGCCATTCCTGACGGCTACAACTGGAGGGAGCTGCTGGCCTACATCATGAAACACCACCAGATGGAGATGACCGGAGGCCTGGGCCCTTCCATCGGCATGGTGGGTATTCCACTCCGCACAGTAGACACACTATAGCTCTAACATCGTGATCATGGGGATCAGCACATCCATACGGTAGATGTTCTACATGTCGGTTGTGTTTTAAAATGAAATTATTACCCCTCAAATAAACGCTTCAACAAAAGGAAATAGTCCAAGATAGAATAGTGTTTCCATAAGAAGTAATGAGCATCTCCATTCCCATCTCGAGTAAAACTAACTAAATAATCCAATCATTATTTCGCATCTCGTCTTCAATTAACTAATTAAACCAGATATCAGATGGGCAAGAGCCTCCGGTGTGGTGACTGAACAGCGTTCTGCCGCCTCTGATGCACTTCCCATCCCTCTCTTCCTCAGGTGATGAGGATCGGATTGATGGGATACAACTGCGAGGAGACTAAGGCTGACATGGCACTGCATGCCCTGGCAGACGCTCTCAAGAACTGCAAAAAGATCAAGGTTTAGGAGACCAGATTCCCTCGGGCCCTCGCGCTGTACCTTGTGAAGTGTCCACAGCGCATAAGGATGAGGAATTGTTGTGATATGATATGAATAAAATCTAATGCCGTGTGCTTTTCTTGTATAAGTAGGATAGTTTTGAAATCAAGGAGCAGATATGATCTGGTTCCGATGTCAATAAAGTGTTCTTTGATTAAACACACACTCCTGCCTCCTTGTGTGAGAAGGGGAAGAAAAGCAAGAGGAAAGTCTATAAAACGAGCCTGGAAACTACATTTCCCAAGATCCCCGACTGTGATGGCCGTACATAACACTACGTCATAGTAGCTCTGACGCAGATGAACTGTTTATTTAATCGTGTGCCTCAGTTTAAGGTGTATTGACTCCTCGCGCGCCTGCAGCCTGGCCTCTCATGGCGTGTCCTTTCAGTCACACAGGTAGGACGACGGTTACGTTTGAAGTCACGTGCATGAATATAATCAATGTCAACCGCTAGGGCTCCAATGTCGCAGTGACCTGCAGACACTCCTCCTGAGTCCTGACGCGACTCGGCCAGTGCGCACGAGCCACTCGGCCGACTCGTCTAGTGGAGAGATCGAGGTGGACATGTGTCCTCGAGTGTGTCCTCATCACTGGACATCCATCGGGTTAACATCCAACTGAAGCCTCCCGATGACGTCGTTTTATCTGAGTCTGACTATCCTGAGTTAACGAGTTTGAGATACTAAACCATGTCGTGGTGCGTCATGACGCGTCATGGATTATGGCTTCAGGACGTTAATGAACGTGTGTGAGTGTGTTTGTTTGTGTTTGTGTGTGTTTGTGTGATCATATACTCGATACTGACATGCGGCGGCTTGTTTGCACACTTTCTTTATTTGTGAGTGCGATGGCAAACTGCCAGCTTCCTATTTACAGCCGTCTTCTTCTGGTTTCTGCAACATTTTGAGCAAACCGTTGCTCTACTGCCACCTAGTGGCTGAAGTAGGAAGATGCTTTCGGATGAGAATATATCGAATTGTCCGATGTATGCCGAAATGAAATGTATGACGCGTTAATCCACAGATTATTTTTATTTTTAGTGATAAATAGGTGACTTAATTGTGAGGCAATATTTGTGATAATAAACTGAATTTCCATTCTCATTTCATGCAATACAATGTGCTTTGCATTAAAGTGAACGATACACTCAGATAATGTAAAATGTACAGGTTGACTTTATTCACTATTATTATACACTTTATTATATGAGTACAATAATATCAGTTGATATGAAAGAAAAGACGAGATTAATAAAATACAAAAGAAAAGAAGAAGAAAATTATGATTTAAAAAGGAAATCCTCTGTCCTTGGACCTCGGCAGAAAATGAAAAACTCCTCCGAAAAAACTTTTATTGGGGGAAAGGGTCAGAGTAGAAGTGCATCAAGAGTCTTTTGATGGTTTTATTTTCATCTTAGTGTTAAAAAGCAGAGGTGACCACCTTATATGTTCTTGTACCTGTCTGGCTTTGGACTCTCTAGAAAATGATTGCTTGATTTCTGTGAGATCACTTGATTGGTTAAATATCCATATTCAAGAGAATACACTTTAATCAGCTGTAGACATGTTTTGTAAATAATAAAATGAATGTGGCTGCTTTAGTTTCAACCTGGTGTGCGTGTGCTGACTATCATGACTTACTTGGACACTTGACTAGAACATTGCAAATGTTATGAATAGCATTTATTAATTGAGAGAAATGCTTTGTAAATTAATACGTTGTAAAGTCAGCTGACTCATAACTTATTGTCACATGATTACCTTCACATTGAAAATGCGGAAGGTGATGTTTTGATGGCCGTGTATTTGTATGCGTGCGTGTTATTCGCATAAGTCAAAAAGTATTAAACCGAATCTCATGAAATTTGGTGGGATGATTGGTTATTATCCGGGGACCATTTGATTAGATGTTGGGATCAATCAGGTCAAAGGTCAAGGACAAGGTCATGAAAAGGTCAAAATCTTCTTTTTACCATAGCGCGGTCAATTTTTTTCCACTTGGCAACTAAAGCAACATGTTCATAATTCAATGCTCAATCCTGTGATATGCGAAGGTATGCGCTCTACCGAGTGCCCATTCTAGTTAAAGATATATTTTTATTATTACCAATATTTATTCTAATTAATCCAAAATAATCTCTTCCTTAATAGTACATTCAAACTTCCTGTGAATGAGTAATGTCAGTGTATTTGAATCATATACAATTAGTTGTGTCGTCTGCCATCCCTTCATAATGAAGTCCTTTCCTGTGTGTGTGTGTGTGTGTGTGTGTATGTGTGTGTGTGTGTGTGTGTGTGTGTGTGTGTGTGTTACCAGCAGCGGATCTGAACCCGTCCCTCGTGCCTCTCGACTGGCTGCTGGGTACCTGGGAGTCGGATGAACCTGGAGAGGGCTGCTTCCCCACCATAAAACCGTTCCACTACACCGAGACCCTGACGTTCAGCCATGTGGGACAACCGGTCATCAACTTCACGTGGGTTATTCTGGGAGCAATCAGACTTCAGACATTAAATCCTGGCAAACTCAACACTTTACTCAGCACTTTACTTTATTTTCCCCCTGTATATTCAGTATTAGTAATGTTATTTAGTTTTTTAGTATTTAGTTTTGTGTTTTTATAATTATTTTTATTAATAATCTGATGTGCACCGCTGCTGTGATTTTTGAAATTTCCCCACTGTGGGACGAATAAATCTAGACACTACCGTCCAAAAGTTTGGGGTCACTTAGAAAAAAGAAAAAAGCACACTTTTTTTCCAATGAAAATTACATTAAATTAATCAGAAATCCTCTCTCTACATAGTTAATGTGGTAAATGAGTATTCTCTGTTTTTAATGAAGTCTCTACAGAGGTGTGTAGAGGCCCATCTCCATGTTCTAGTGGTACATTGTGTTATTGCCTTAGAAGACGAGCAGAGGGGTAGAACCCCCTTGAAACCCTTTTTATTTTCAAATTTTTTTTTTGCATTCTCCACAAATAGATTATTCCTTAACATTGAAACCCTTTTTATGAGAGCGCAGCTGAAAACAGTTATGCTGGTGAGAGAAGCTCTAAAACTGGCCTTCCTTTGAGCCACAAGTTTGAAGAACAACATTAATATTTACAATGAAAATCATTATTTCTAACCTCGTCAATGTCTTGACTATATTTTGTATTAATCTTGTATTCATTTAATAAATAAAAGTGTGTTTTCATGGAAAACACAACATTTCCTCGGTGACCCCAAACTTTTGAACGGTAGTGTATATCATATATCATATATCATATCATATCATAACATCGTGGGCTGAAAAACAGTGTCTCCGATTTGAAAGCTTCCCACCTGCTTTACCTCTGCCCCACAGCGAGCATCACTGGCTCTGATCCCTGGATCGGACCGCCCATCAGCAGGAACGTCGCCTCATCAATCTTCATCCATGTTACTGTGTTCAACAGGTTCAACGCCTTCCACGCAGAGACGAAGAAGCCTCTGCACCGGGAGTGTGGCTTCATTCGAATGCAGCCGGGAACCAACAGAGTGGCCTTCTTGATCGCACAGAACTCGGGTACACACACACACACACACACACACAGGTGGATACCGGAGGGGCATTTTGTCATTTAAAAAAAGGATCATTTTAAATGTGGAGAGGTAGGGTGTCTAGGTTTTTCTGAGCGAAGAAAACGATTAATATCCTGATATTTCAGGCGTGATGCAGAAACATGACTACATGGCAACTTATGGTCAGAAAGGCATTTATCACTTTTAGTTGACTTCTATGACTTGTTTCAGATATTCCTTTTTTATTATAGTTTTAACTATGTGGTCTCGGATGAAGAGTGCCTTACAAATATAATCCATTATTATGATTATTATTATTATCATTATTATAAACCCCTTTGCGTTTGTTTGTATTTTCTTTGCTGTTTAGCATTAAGTAATACATTCAATATATTCTCAAATAATCCACCCTTTTTTTTAAACAATTTCCAATAAAGTCAAAGTCAGTCAGTTTTATTTGTCAATTTTCATATATGCAAACATACAGAAGATTGGAATTACTTTTCTCTTATGTCCAACATACAGTGAATTGAATTGTGCAACATAAAGTGATTTGTGCAACATATAGACAACATAAAGTGCAAAATAGTAAAAGAACATGTAAACATATAGACAACATCAATTGAACGAGCAATGAAACAATGAAGACCTCTCAATCCTAAAAAACGAAAAAAAAGCTTATAAAATGTAATTGTGTGTAGAATGTCTCTCTCTCCCGTCCACACCCTTCCTGTTTACGTCCGGTGTGTTTGTGTGCAGGTCTGGTGGAGATTGAGGAGGGAGAGCTGACGGCGCAGCAGCTGAACCTAGAGAGCCAGGCGCTGGCCAGAGTCTCTTTCGCCCGAGAGCCGCACGTCCAAAAGGTCAGGCTGTGATCTGAGGACGCATCACTCGCTCGTGGTTTGATTGCTACGCTGGGAGCACGAGCAGAACTTGTTTTAATCAATGAAATGTGTGTCGGGGACCTCGCCTGCTCTCTTCCATCGCTCAGATTGCTCGAGTGATTCAGCTCCGACCAGACGGGAGGCTGGAGCAGACGGTTTCCATGGCAACGGACAACCAACCGCTGATGCAGCACCTGCACGTCACCTACCGTCGGCAGGCCGCCTCCACTTAGACGCACTTTGGTCAGGAAAGATGCACGATGCCCAAATAAGTGCATGTGATCGCTAATCAGGGTTTAGTCGCATAATCATATCATCAGTTTGAGTTAATTAAATAAATGCAGTAATAAGTGGGCGTTGTTTAAGGCACTACGGATGTGGAGTTCATGTTTACTCCTGAAAGCATGACTGTTCACATGTTTACGAGGAAACAGACTTCTCTGCCTTTGTTAAGATGTCTTTATATCTTGGCATTTTACAACCACCTGGAAGTTAAAAGGATTGAAACTATTACAAGAGCCCTAACGACACCTTTGTAAACCTTTTTAATCCATAAGTGTCATATTACACTGAAGGGCCTTGCTTTAGTTCAGACGCTCGCCTCATCTTAATGTGTAATGTCTGGATATTTATTCTTGGAGCTGTAAAGCTTATAAAGCACTGATGAATTATTGTGTGTAGTCTCCTTAACGTCCCTTTCATTGCACCATGTTCAGATGGAAAGCTTCATTAACTCTCCTCCTCCTGGAGTCAATGAGCATTGTGTCAGTAAAAGTCATGAGTTTGGGATTAAAAAGAAAGTCATATTTTTTTTATCTTTCAGCAAAGGTCATATTAATGTACACTACCGTTCAAAGGTTTGGGGTCACCGAGAAAATGTTGTGTTTTCCATGAAAACTCACACTATTATTTATTAAATGAATACAAGATTAATACAAAATATAGTCAAGACATTGACAAGGTTAGAAATAATGATTTTCATTGTAAATATTAATGTTCTTCATACTTGTGGCTCAAAGGAAGGCCAGATTTAGAGCTTCTCTCACCAGCATAACTGTTTTCAGCTGCGCTCACATAAAAAGGGTTTCAATGTCAAGGAATAATCCATTTGTGTAAAATGCTAAATAAAAAGTTATGAAAAATAAAGAAAGGATTCAAGGGGGTTCTACCCCTCTGCTCGTCTTCTAAGGCAATAACACAATGTACCACTAGAACATGGAGATGGGCCTCTACACACCTCTGTAGAGACTTCATTAAAAAACAGAGAATAGTCATTTACACATTAACTATGTAGAGAGAGTATTTATGATTAATTTAATATAATTTTCAATGAATTTTTTTTTTTCTTTTTTCTAAGTGACCCCAAACTTTTGAACGGTAGTGTATATGTACTTATGCAGGCGGCAATAAGAGAATTAAAGTTATATAACTCATGTTAATGTGTCAGCCTCTGTGTTCTACATGAATGATGTCATTGATGCTCGTCTTTGATTCTGAGGGAGCCGAGGTCACGCAAAGAAGGCTCCTCTTTAAACCTGCGTCAGTATCATGGGAGAATAAACACAATAATCACATGTGAAGATTTTAGGTTTATTATGGACGTAAAAAAAAGACACATTTAGACACACATTTATAAATTAACCCTGTAAAATTGACAACCATCAGACGTGCCACACAATCATCCAGTAGAGCCCTTGTCGTGGCTTCAATCGTTAGTCATAACCAAAATAAAGACTTAAAAAAAAAAAGGAATCGTGGATAAAAAAAAATATTTACAGACTTTTTAAAAGGAACTAAATGTAACCGAACTAATGTGGAGGCGGTTCGTAACATTCTTCTTGGACCGGAAAAAAATGAGACTTGACATTTCTCGGTCAATCGTGTCTAAAAATTGCAGCAGAAAGTTGAATCGTACTCTGGAGGAGACGCTGCTCGGGTCGTCGTGGTGATGTCGGATAGATCGACAGGCGATACCAGCTCCTTTCTCACACTCACAACACCCAGCCAGCTGAGCGTCACATTTAAAGTATCCCTTTCATTCTCCCTTCAGGTATATTTACTGAGACCAACATCGAATCGATTCATCGGACAGTTTCTCTCAGGAGTGCAACCTGACAAAACACACACACACACACACGCACACACACGCACAGTGTGTAGAAAAGATGGAGGGCCACAAACCTTTTTTTTCCGTTGCCGTGCATGCTCTTAAATATCACAGCGACGACTCTTTGGATGGAGGTGATCACTTATCTGAGACGACACACACGTGATGCTGATGAAACATTTGTCGATGGCCATTCAGCGACCGTCTCGGCTGCGTCCGTTATTATTAACAAGTCTGAGATCAACGATGTGCGCTCCTTCACGACTCCTTCATGATGTAGACGTACGCCGTAGTGAGGAAGTACTTCAGGGAGTCGACGACCGACGACAGCCAGTGGTGCTCGGGGGGGAGATCCTTCTTCGACACACATTTTGTGATCTCCGCCTGGTACGAGGAAATATACGGTTTAAATTAGACGGCAACGGACCACATGTTACCGCTGCCAATGAGCCAACAGGAAGCAGCAGCATGTGAGCTCCATGTTACATCTCACTACACCAGAGCCTGAGTACACAAACCGAGCCCTCGTCCATAAACAAGATAACGTAATCAGACATGCGGCTTCAGCGAAAGCGATGTCGAAGAACAGAAAGTTCAGCTCATTTGAATATACGGACACGTAAATGTCACACATACATAAATGAAGAAATACGTGTGGACACATAAATAGATGAAGAAATACAGAAATATATTTATTTAATGATGTCCTGTTGATTTATAACTTATATTTATTCATACCTGTATTTATTTATACATTTATTTATTTATTCATACATTTATTTATTTAAGCATTTATTTATTTATTCCTACATTTATTCATGCATTTAATTATGTATACATTTATTTAAGCATTTATTCATACATTTATTTAAGCATTTATTTATTTATGTATTCCTATATTTATTCATGCATTTATCTATTTATACATGTAATTTTGAGTCCTCCATATGCAGCAGCATGAATCGGAAAGAAATCTAAAAAAGGTGGGAAAGTGGAGCTATTTATTTTGACATTTTTATTTAGTATTATGGTAAACTAATATTGAATATTCATTGCTTATTTAGGTTCTATTTTGATATGTTGGAAGAGTTTTTTCTTATTATATTTTTAGTTTAGCCTAGTTCATTGTGATTGTTGTCTAACTATATTTAGTTTTAGGATCGGTTCACTGATTGGGTAACACTGGCCACCTGTGGTTATAAGTAGGTGTGGGGAGCTTCAGGACCAGCATGCACCGGGGTGGCCTCTGGCTTTTTACCAGCACATGGCAGACAGTGTCAACATTTAGTTTGTTCTTTGTTTGTTTAGTAAATACATTATAAGAATAATGACATAAAGAAATAAACATTACTTTCTTTTGGCTGCGTCAACTAAAAAAAATCTAAACACGATGCGTTAGTGGCAATATGATTTATAGTTTATTTGGAAGAATGGCCACTAAATTCCATAATAATAAAAGGCGTCACCTACCCATCCTCCCCGTCTCTTCAGCCAGGGAACCAGGAACTTGCGGACGAACTGCCCCACACTGTCCACTAAGATGTGGACGGTGGTTGGATGACCCTGTCGGACGCAGTCCACCGCCAGGGCTCCGGCCACCGCGTACATGGACACCACCTTCCCCCACGTGATACCTACAGACGGAACAACAGACGGCAACAAGTTACGGATAGATGTTCGGCATTAATGTTTGGTTAAAAACATCTTTCAGCAATTCAAGCCGATATGGACATCACTCGGTCCAGAAGACCTGAGCTTCATCCTCCGCATTGGCAGAATCGATAAACATGAACTCCCCGTTTGGTTCTCATGGGTGCCACTCGCCCATCTCCTCTGTTACAGTCTGTGAGCCGACTCCCAGCCGGTGGACCTTGCACTGAAATAAACTGTAAATACCGAGTTTAAGTCAACAAACCAGTGCGTTTGAGTTCCTGTCGCTGATAAGACGTCTTAGAGGCCGGTTCTAAACGAGAGAGCGTGAGATTGCGTTTGCCTGCAGGCGGGTGAACACCCAGTTTCTACTGTGGGCGAGTCAACAAGTTCAGAACATGAATTTTTGCCAAGTCACGGAGCGAAACAATCCAGTCTGATGGTTGATGGCATGCAGCCACGTCTGGGTGCAGCTTCCATGACAGCGGGGGGGGGGGGCGATACAGGGGCCGTCAATGAGCAGCCGGGGCTAATGGCATCAGCCTCCTTAGGCTTTAGCTCAGCGGGTCGCGGCTGACCTCTGAGGGGAGGGAACGAGCTCCGGCCGGGCTTAAGAGATAACTGTCCGAGGAATCTGCCAGAGCCCGTCACATCTCGCTCCCTTTTGAGAAGCCGGCCGAGAATAGAGACGAGATCGTCAGGGATAAAGCTGGAGAAGAGGAGGGCGTGAAGAGGAGGAACGGGAGTGGGAGGCAGGCAAAGATAGACGGAGGAGAGATGAGTCACGCCGATTTCACCGAGGGAGACGGCGGGACAGATGGCCGCTTCTATAAAAAAACATGTCAATAATAAAGAAAGTGAACGTGCGTGTGATGCATAGAGTCGCTGGACGCGTCGTTCCCGAGCGGTCGAGCACTTTGAGGAATATTTGACGAGTGACGACGTTGTTCCAGACGGCAGGGGAAACAAACATCGACGCATTCTTCTATTTATATCCAGGTTTCACTCCGTCCCAGAAGGCCGGGGCAGCCCGGGTTCACCACTTTGTTATTCTTCAGGAGGAATCCCACGCCGCTGACAGAAATACATCCTTGTGACGTCTGAGCGAGCTCAAGTTTATTCAGAACACAGGCACGGAAATCACATTAAGCAACTCCATTTTTGATCTTCCCAAGAAACATGAAGAGTTTGAGCCGCTGGTCACACACCAGGCCGCCTAATGGACCCCAGAGGCTCATACCGAGGACGATAAAACACTCTTTTTTTTTATTTGGATAACCGCCAAAATGCTTTGAGTCGTCTACAAAGCAAAACTGTTGGCAAGGCGACGTAAACAAGTCAAAGAGCTGCAGCACGTAAAACACTTCAACATCTCCAGTAAGAAGACTGACGAAAGGCGAAGAGGCGACAGAGACGTGACAAGTAGAGTTAGGAAAAGTAACGTAACTCCACATCGTCTCTAGCACACGCCAAAGTGTGGTCGCACCTTCCTTCACCGCTCATAGACTGTGGCAAGACATCTCTCCCATGCTCACGTCTCTCCTTTAGTATCCTTCAAAATAAAAGACCGGCCACACATGTTCAGCAGCTGTAACGTCTGCCGTGTTGCTCAGGGCGTCAGCGGGCCGACGTGTGTTCACTTGCACTCGACGCTTGGGGGATATCGTACGTTTCGTGGGTATAAAGTGTTGCATAAGGTGATCTGATAAGGGACCGCTAAAGGGGAATGTATTGATCCTGTGCAGGACACCGTTGCCATGGAAATCAATTTAAGTGGTGGTGCTGGAGGTAACGGCCGGGGTCATTTTAACACCAGTAGAGGCCTTGAGTATAAGGAGATGTGTGTGAATCACTTCCTGTACCGACAACAGCTTTTGTTATAGCATCAAAAGGAGCTACATCATCATCATCATCATCATCTTCACCATCGTCATCATCAGCAGCCGTTTACCTGTTGAGAAGATCTGTGTTGCCACGCTGATGAAGGCATCCGGAACCATGTTCTCCATGGCAACAGAGACGTTGAGCTGACGCGCCACGTTCCGGTACAAACTGGGCCGGATGCACTCCAGCTCGTCGCCTAGGTAACGGAGGGAGAGCAAAGACACACAAAGGGAGAGAGAGAAGAATCAAGTCTGTTCGGTGGAACGCAGTTTAAAACAATTATTTAAACGCTCCAGGTCACACGAACTACACCACACTGTCCAACGCGACCGTTCAACGGGCTCCGGCGTCACTCAGATGTTTAAAAGTTAAGAATGTTTATGTCTTAAAGAGACGGTGGGCACTTTAGCTGCTGTGTTAAGTGAGTCAAGTCCTCCAGATATAATCACTTGGTTCAAGCTGTTCTCCCCCTCTCTCTCTCCCTCTCTCTCTCTCTCTCACATGCACGACCCTGAACTCATCATCTGACCCGAGCTCATCATGGCTTAAAATGTACAGCGTGTAGTACAAAGTGTGCAAATCAGTCAAGTCTAGTTTCTCGTGTCTCAGACGATCGATGACGTCATCCAGCTCTGTCGA
Organism: Liparis tanakae; assembly: GCA_036178185.1. Taxonomy (NCBI): domain Eukaryota; kingdom Metazoa; phylum Chordata; class Actinopteri; order Perciformes; family Liparidae; genus Liparis; species Liparis tanakae. Next base: position 2,398,531 of record CM070098.1, read on the forward strand.
GTCGACCAAATGCTTTTAACTTGAACCCCCCCACGTCCTCTGAGACCGTTACTGCATCATCCGTCCATATGAGGCTTAATCATTAAATTAATAAATGCCCACAAAATATTTGGAAATAAAATCGGAAGACTGGGCAGTTTGTTCTTCATCTTATTACGTGAGGTTCAAAGTCTAGAAGGAAAACACGGCGCTGTCTGCGCCTCCATGTCTCTAGAACAGTGGTTCTCAAACGGGGGAGCGTGGACCCCTGAGGGTGCGTGAAGGCCCTCTAGGGGGTCACGTGGGATTCGTTTGAAATATATTTAAAAGGAATATCCATTAAAAAAGCCTTTAAAAATAGCTATTTAATAAATATTCAAGAAAATATAAGTGTAAGTTTAGAAACTGAATATTATATAATGCTAAATGCTGCATGTTATATATTTTTTCAACCCAAAAGGCGTAGCGCTGGTCAGGGGGTACTCGTCTGAAAAAGAATATTTCACAGGGGGTACATAACCACTGCTCTAGATGTAAGTGTGACCCTCCAAAGCCCATGACATCACAGTTCACAGTTCACAGGTCCCCGAGACGTCTTCGGGTTTCTCTTACCGAGACAGAGAAGCACCAACGACGCCTCGGCGAGCGCCGCGTTTGACGGAGAGAGGTGGAGTTCATTTTTGGACCAGCCCAGTCCGTTCTGCTGGAGTCGGGACAGGATGTAGTCCCGGCACAGGGCTTTGGACTGGGTCACCAGCTCCTTCTCCGTCAACGATCGGTCGAACACGTCCAGGACCTCCGCGGCCAGCACGGAGGACTGCCGCAGGACCTCCATGTCCTCCTGCAGGGGGGCTCAGGGTCAGAGAGCGCCTGACCTCCCGGGGTCAGCTGCGTTTCAGGGTGTCCTCTTTTTAATCCAATTATTAACTAAGACAATATGGCAGCTGTGGAGATAAAAAATATAGATATTTTGAGACGGCTAGCTAGACTTAGTCAGAAATACATCCCGGTAGTCGTGAAGAGTATCAGTCAGGAACAAAAACTCCTTTCATCAACAATCTGCAAACAGTTCAGCATCTTGAGAGATTTAATACTCTTTTTTTCTTTCTTCTTACACTCAAAAGGACTTTGAGTGCATAGATGCTGACAATCTAAATCACAGCACTAACTTACATAAGAATATGATGGAGGCGTTATTGCTGTGAGTCACATGGTGGAATAGTCAAGATATTGCTCTATTTCTTGGATTATGCAACACCGAGCCGATACCACAAGATGGCAAGAGAAAAGTCATTTATTGATGTGAGATTATTATTATTTGTATGCATAAAGACTGTCAGTGCGACATGTAGTATAATATTAAAGATATATTTTAGAATATGTGCTAGATGCATCTAGAAGTTGGTCTGTTGCACCCGAAAGGACCACCCACGCTTACCTTCGACGTCGTATCCATATTGAGAAGTACCCGCTTCTGATATGACAAATGTGATTTTGATTTTGGACTTTTTTTTCAATCGATTAATCAGAAAACCTTTCAAACAGCCGAAAGAGCCCGACCTCCAGAGGAAACGCGTCTCCCCCCTCAAAGAAGTGCTCCACGCGAGCAGGAAGCCACCAAGTCGAAGTTGCGCCTCAGGTGTCATCCACCAGAGAGCTCGCGCTCGACTCGGTCCACTCGTTTCCACGGAACGCACCGACTGAGCGCAGCGACGCGGGGAGAGGACGCCTACCTGTTGCGCCACCGTCCTATTGGCGCGCAATGAGTGCGTTGGTTTTGTAGCCTGGGAGAGCCCGGAGGAGGAGCTCGCCGCCCGCCGCCCGGCTCCTCGACACGTCAACTGTCAAGCCTCGCGACGGGGAGGCGCAGCGCGGCAGATGGACTGCATCCGTATTTTCATTCACAAATCCGGAGGGATTGGTCCGACACTGCGGGTTGAGAGGACCCTGTTTGTTGTACTCGTGCGCGTGCAGCGCGCTCGCGTGCGGCTGTGCGACCGGCGGGTGAACCGGGTTGTATTGAACAGGTGTATCCAATTACCTGCTGATGCCCAACGTGTCACACCTTACATACCGATAACTATAGCTGTCCAAGTTGGCACTTAAAGTACCGAGGAGAAGTTAATTGTGCTTTATTGTGACGCAGTTGTAATGATGTTATTAAAGTGTTGTCACTTTATTGTATTATTGTGCTTTTTAATAAAATCTAAACACAACAAACTTCTTCCTCTTGAGGCTCCATCGATCCTGCGTTATGTAACTTTTTAAAAAACAAGTCAATTAGCTATTGATGGTTGGGAAGGTGGTGCCGTCTGAATAGTTCACCGTGTGTCACAAAACAATAAGCAAAGAAGATAAGGTCAGTGAGAGGAGAGAGGCTCACGTAAAACATGTGACGCGTATTCATTTCTCTTTATCTCACCTGTGTACATTAAAATAATAAGTAACACACAATTTGTATGTGTTTGTATATCAAACTGATGACAGGTATGATGCTTTTTTTTGGAGGATATAATTGTACTCTTAATATGAATGGCGTTAACCTACTATATATATATGTATTGATATATATTGATATAGTGATATAGTGATATATATAGATATATTGATATATATAGATATATAGATATATATTGATATATTTATATATATATTGATATATTTATATATATATTGATATATATATATATATATATTTATAGATGTATAGATATATATATATATATATATATATATATATATTGATGTATTTTTTTATATATATATATATATTCAGCTTCCTGAATGGGGAAGGGACAGTGTACCTCTCTCTCTCTCTCTCTCTCTCTCTCTCTCTCTCTCTCTCATATATATATATATATATATATATATATATATATATATATATATATATATATATATATAGATTGACCGCTGGGTGTCGCTGTTACTCACGTTACTGTTGAGGTCAACGTTATGTTTTCTGAGCTGATCTGGTCATCTCTTCAGGATTAGTTTTTCTCCAGAGACATATTCAGCTACTTATCACTGAATAACAATAACATGTGTACATAGTGCATTGATGATTAATCGTTTTAGTCATTATCATAATCTGATCCTTTCTCTTAATATTACAATGTCAGGAATGACCCAGAACATGAAAAACCGAGGAACACATTCCCCTTAAAAAAGTGAAACATGTGCTTCTTTTGGTGAGCAGCAGTGCCTCTACCTCCATGAGCTCGTCTGCCCACAGAGAGTCTGCATCAACACCGTCATTATATCAGTTTGACTTTGCAACAGTGACAACAGGTGTGCTGTTGCACACAACAGCATGACGTTCAACATTTATAACTGGTTTGCTATTGACACAATGTTAAAGTTGTGTACTTTATGGGGAGCTAAACTCTCGTTACTGAGCACAGACAAAGCACACAAAGTTCAATTATCAATATGATTAAATGTAATTATTAGCATAATTAACCTCAATGTGCCTACTTGGCTTAAAACGGGTCAATCTTTGTGACTTGTACAAAAAAGTGACTTAAATAAAATAAAAAATGTTGAACCTACAATTTCCGTTTAATGGATGATCCATCCATTTATAAGTTAATATTTTTTGATAAATTTCCCAAATTTGCTATAATTATAGGCCTGAATTAATTAATTTAAATTAATTTGAAATGGTTTTAAAGTTAAAGAACAAAACTATTGAACTGTGAAACTCAACACATCTGTGTTACCATGAGAAGAAACCAGTGTCCTTAGACGTCGGTGTCTCGGTAATTATGATGTTAATGGGTGAGTTTCTACTGTTAGTGATCCCGTTTAAAGATAAGTGTTGCTATAAAAGAAAAGCTGGCCTCGCCCCCTTTGAGTCAGTATGCACATTCATTTCTTTGAATGAGAAACCTGCAATTCCAAACATGATCCCAACCAGCTCTGTTCCTCAATTGTACAGAATTGTTTCACCCGATTTTGGTCAACTAGGTTGTGAACTCTGCCGTGAATGCAGCGCGGCTTGGTTGCCAACCGTACTTTTGTATTATGACATACAACGCTGAGCACATCGAGGCTTCCCCTCGTGGAATCTCAGTTTCATCACAGATGACCCAGAGAGTGCATCGCTGCTATTCCAAGTATGTGTGCATCACTGAGAATGGAATTCCTAAACTTTGGGTTTGGCAACCTTTACTTCTGCTCCATGGACTGTTGAATATTTAATGTGTCCAGAGTTGGATCATTGAGGATGAGCCGGTATGTCTGAGGCGGCCGTCTATTGCCGTTTGGGCAGAGAACCATGGGACAACGTTACATTGTTTTAATCATTTTTATTAAATAAATGTCATCTGGCTGAACTTTGACAAGACCAAGAAGAAAAGGGACTAATAATAATAATAGTTTCTACTAATATGGCAGCCACGAAAAACACCTGACATCTCATTCGTGGATTAACAGGCGACATTTGTCATGATTGATTTAAACATAGTTTACTGATGCTGTATCATTGGGCTAACCACTAGTGGATAAGCTGGTTCTATCCACCCCCCCCCCCACCCCTCAGCCTCTCTTTCAGGATTTATGAGAGAAACTATACTATTGAACATGTCAACACACTCTTTTTCACTTCCACGCCTGAGTGACCAGTCAGTTCAGCCACTCTTGAAGTTCTAGGCCTTCTCCGCCAGCGATGCAACTGCATTCCTGACAAGCTCCACACATGCAGTCCTCGTCCCCCGCCCCCCGCCCACAAAACCGTCCATCACAGGACTTACAACATTCAACTCAAACGTGTTAAAAAACACGTGTTTGTGTTTCAGACGTGCATTAATCAAATGTTAAATACGTTTTTTTGTGCCTGCACTTCATTGAGGACCCCCCCCCCCCCATGTGCTAGCCTGACAAACACCATGTAAACAGACTGTGATGACCCCACCCCCGCCCACGCACACACACACACACACACACACACCCCTCCCCTCCCTCTTTCCCAACCAGCCAACTGTTGTAGATAAATAGTTTGGGGCTGAGATACATTTCAAACTGCACGCCCATCATCCCCGGTGATCAGGAAACAGGTAAAACCAGAGGGGCAGGGGAGCTCGTCAGAGCAGCCAGGGTTGGACGAGAACCCAGCCTGCGAGCGACAACATGGGAAGGGATGGGCAGCTCCAAATGTGACGATATGTTCCCGACTCTGTAACAGCTGATTTTACCTTTAGCCCAAATAATGTTTGACGGACATCGGTTGCAAGTGGTGCGATCAAACCTTTTTTGATCGGCCCAAAAAGAGCATCTTCACCTTTAAACTATTCAGACGTGTTAAAATCGATAACGGATTGTTTGTATTCATCCGATTGTGCGTATTAAGTTGTTTTGTGTTGCCTTACAAAGGGTCCGTTGACCCCTGTATCTGGGTTTCTTTAAAATGGGCCTGTACCTATATGACACCATCGACTTCCTTCACCACCATTGATGAGACGGTCCAATCACAAACAGGCTCTGTGAGGATCGGAAGGTGGAGCTAAGCAGTGGAACAGGGTGTGGTCCTGAAACTAGCAGGTCTGTTGTAGTACCTCAGGGTTTAAATTGACTTGAATGATCTCAGTCCCATAGTTGCCATAGCTGGCCTCTCACATTTTTACTAATCTTGCTCTTGCTTCCTTCCCCCATCTTTTACCTGTTCAGCTTTTTTGGGGGATTGCTTTAAAAAAAAGGGGAGGGGGGATCAGGGCCATTTGAGGAAAGCTTTGAGACTACCACCCCTGGGGAAGCTCTGCATGCATGTGCTTCACTGATTGATCCATTTCTCTGGATTGGGTGCTGCCTGGCTGTGCAGCTGCTTTTCGCCTCACACAGGAGTGAGCGCTGAGGACGTGTGCCGTGCCGGTGAGTCACTTGTTACCAGCAAAGTGTTTTAGCAGTTTCTGTGATCTCAGATTTGTATCTGTTAAGAAAAAAGAAGAAGCTGATTGTGGTTTTTTTGTGTCCACTTTAACTCACCGTGGGGTCTTTTGCCTCAAAAAAAATCTGTTTTCCAAATTGATAATGTGTATCTGGATCAAGACTTCAACACATTAGTGTTGAATAAAGTATGCACTGTAGTGTTACACCCTGGAAATCTGTGATCAGCTCCTATCTCGGTGGCTGAGGTCGGCTCCGCTGCGAGGGCCAAGTTCTCTGCCTCACCTGTTTGACTTGCTCTGTTAGTCAGACATGGAGTATTTCATTGTTTCAGGCTTGACAGCAGACGCCTGAAGTTTCACAATCGTCCATGAAACGATCATAGATTTATTTTTAAAAATCAGAATTCATTGCTTTCTTTGTCTTTCATTAAATTAAATCAAGCTTTTTGCTTTTAAGTATATTTAGTGTGAAAACTGAGGATTTGTTGCTCACATGCTGCACTTTCAATCAGGCAGTGAGAGGAGCTCCTGCTTCAGAATACTTTTTTTGAGGGAGAGGTTGTGCATGAGGGCCTGCCGGGTGTCTGATGAGCCCGAGCAGCTGTCTGCTGTGTATTCAGTCAGCCGGCGGACAGGTTGCTTGTCGCTCACCTGGCCAACCGACCTCTTTCAGCTCGGCCTCATCTCCTCCTCCTTTTGTCGTTTCTTTTCAGTGGTTTAATTGGTAAATGGAACAAGGCGTCACCATGCAGCAAGAAGCTGGACCAAACATTTTAAAATACCATACATTTTTGGACTCGTGGATTGGTAAGTGTTTTTGTCCGTGAGACAAATTTACTCCTGCTTTGTGAAAACATGAATGAATGACATGATGTGTAGAAAGTTTGAAAAAAAAATTGTTGTGATTTTTTTTTTTTTTTTTTTTTTTTTTTTTTGGTCTTTCTTATCTGCCACAAACTATGTATAAAGTTAATGTACTGTTGACCCAGACATTTCTCTATATAATGCAAAATGTGTTTTTTCCCTGTCCCTAGATGTCCGGGTCAGGGACTACCCCCTGATGCAGGAGCCCATAAAGATGACCAGCATCCTGATAGCCTATGTTCTCTTCTCGAAATGCATTGGCCCTCGCATTATGGCGAACCGTAAGCCCTTCCATCTCAACACGGCCATGATAGTCTACAACCTCAGCATGGTTTTACTGAACGCCTTCGTGGTGTACGAGGTAAACAAAATCATTGACGAATGCGTTTTTTTCTGACTAAAATCCTAATTTCTTCACATGCCAGAATGCTTGTAACAGCTGCTGATGTGTGTTTGACATCTACAGTTCCTCGTTGCTGGCTGGGCCACCACCTACACGTGGAGATGTGACCTTATTGACAAGTCAACCAGCCCGATGACCTTTCGAGTAAGTTCACTAATTGAGCGCTCACTAATTGGGGTGTCCTTAATTGGGGTGTCCTTAATTTTTTTTTAAAGACAACATATGCCGCCTTTGACCTCAGGACTTAAATTACGTTTCTTCTTTTTACTCCTGCAGATGATTCGAGTGTGTTGGTTGTTTTATATTTCAAAATTCTTCGAACTCCTTGACACAGTAAGGACTTTTTTCCTCTTTTTGTTCCCACTTTAATTGTCTGACTTTGTTGCTGCGTATCTTTTGTGCTCGCTAACTTGAGCTCGTTCCCCTTTTCCTTGAGGTGTTCTTTGTGCTGAGGAAGAAGCAAGGCCAGATCACATTTCTCCACGTGTTCCATCACTCCTTCATGCCCTGGACGTGGTGGTGGGGCGTCACCCTGACCCCTGGTGAGGTCTACTCTGTATGACATCAGAGTAAAGAGACACAAAACGCATGGCGTAACATCTCCTCAAATTCCAGATTTACATTACTTTGCGTCCAGTAGGATGCACTGGGGGCGGATCACCGTTCATGGAGTGGAATGAAATGCATAACCTCCTGTTTGCTTGTTTCCCCCTCTTCAAGCTGCAGGAATGGCCACCCTCCATGCCATGGTGAATGCAGCCGTCCACGTCGTCATGTACTTCTACTACCTACTCTCCGCTGCTGGACCTCGCTTCCAGAAATTCCTGTGGTGGAAAAAGTACATGACAGCCATTCAGCTTGTAGGTCCCTTTTTTTTCTCTTTTAAAACGTAAAAAAAAAAAAAAGAGTTTGACCCTCCTGTTACCTTCAAATGCACTACCAGCTTTTACCACTGGGGGCAATGTGACCCCAGCAATTAAAACCTAGAGAAAATTATTAGAATTAATATTGTTTCCAAAGTTTAAGTGTGAGGTACTTTTTGTGTTTGACTACCTAAATAGCCCTTTTAAATAAATATTAAAGTTGATATTTCTTATGTTTTACCTAAATAGCCCTTTAAATAAATAACATTTTTGATATTTCTTATATGTGTTACCTAAATAGCCCTTTACAGTTTTTCTCGATTGCTTTGGCTCAATTCTTGAAACAGAAATTACATTCTCAAAACTTTTAGTGCATTTGGTAAAATAGTCTATATGGTTCAGCACAACTACATAGATCACCTTCAAAAGGTCATATCTCCCCCAAAACAGTTAACTCAAGCTTCAAACCCAAATCAGTTTCTCATACAAATAGTCAGTGACCCCAAAATGAAAACTTCCTTCTCGATTGCTGTGGCTCATCTCTCTCAAAGCTTTAAATACATTTGCCAAAATAACCTGGACGGTTTAGCAAAACACTGGCACCCCTGCAAAAGGTCATATCTCTCCCAAAACAGACAACTCATCAGTCAAAACTAAGTCCTTTTCTCATACAAATAGTCAGTGCCCCCAAAATTAAAAGTCCCTTCATCATTGTTTAAACACTGCAGGTCAAAATGTGTAGATGTTTTGTCAGTATGGCAGTGGACCATAGAAATATCCCTCATGTGCACAGTTCAATCTTGACTTAGTCCTTTGACACTGAGTGGTTACTGTAGTAAATGTTTTCTTTCCAGAATACTATGTGTATCAAACAGAACAAAGATTCATTCAAGAGGAGCCAACCAGGTCTCACATCACATACTGTGTTGCACTTACTGTATACTGCCATGGAAATTGTTACAGTAATTGTTACAGTAATTGTAACAATAATTGTTACAGTAATTGCAAATAAGAAACAGAAAATGTGTAGAGCAAAAAATAGTGTCAAACAAAAAGCACATCAAAAATCAAATGAAGTATAGCCTACACTACTGTAACAAAACATAGAGTAGGAAAGTAAAGCAAAGCTGGAGCTCAAAGCTGGAGTTCATCCTCACTCTCCTGCTCATCCTCACGTCTGTCTGGCCACAGATCTTCGTCTTCCTCGGCCTCTTCCCCCTTCTCCACCACCACGCACCCTTGCTTCGAACAGGCAGTTGGCCTTGTCTGTTTACCTGGCCAGGTGCTTCCATGTTCATACTGTAAACGGTACTGAACTTTGTCCTTCCCTATATATTTGATGGAAGCGTTTATACTCGTGGATAGCAGCTGTCAGCTGACTAACATGACTGTGATTGGTGATCGGATGTGAGAAACTCCCCCATGATCAGTAAAGTACTAGTTACGCCTGAAAATGAAGCCGATGATCCACATTACAGTATGTACCATGATGTTTTTCATGGTATTATGTGCCTGAACGATTTTGACAGAGGAGTGAACTATTGTGCAGGTGATGATGTAAACAAGGAAAAGATGCCAAGATGTTTTGCAGAGAACAACCATTTGACTGAGAAACAACACTCAGTTTAGACCAGCAAGATGTATTCAATTGGTAACTGGGCTAACTGAAGACAACTGTACCTAACCGTTTGCACAGATGTGCTAAATCATTTGAAATGTGTGCAAGCTGTCGGCAATTATACTAAAACAATTGCAATTTCATTAAAGGAATGAGAAATTCCAATCTGTTGTGAACAAGTGCCCAGTGGTTTGGAGGTTTGCACGAGTTGTTTTGAGAATGTCATTCGTGTTTCAAAAATTGAGCCAAATCAATCGAGGAAAAACTGTAAAAAAAAAAAAGTTTATCTCTTATGTTTGACCTAAATAGGCCTTTTAAATAAATAATAAAGTTTATATGTTTTACCTAAATAGCCCTTTAGATAAATAAAAATGTTGATTTCTTACGTTTTATCTAAATAGCCCTTTTAAATAAATAAAAATGTTTATTTCTTATGTTTTGCCTAAATAGCCCCTTTTTAAATAAATAAAGTTGATATTTCTTATGTTTTACCTAACAAATGTTTATTTTTTATCTTTTACCTAAATAGCTCTTTAAATAAATAATAAAGTTAATTAATTAATTAAAGTTTCTTATATGTTTTACACAGTCAAAAACAGCCTGGGGTCAAATTGACCCCAAAGAACACCGATGCGTACAAATTGTGTTCAGGACATTAAAAAAACATCATGTGAATTTTATGTTTTCCCAGTAGTCCCCAATAAATTAAGGGAAAGTCCTGAAATATGAAGCAAAAGAATGATGTCAATCATTTATTTAGAGACGTTAAACATTGAACGGGGTCAAATTGACCCCAAAGGTAACAGGAGGGTTACATGACAATGTGTCTTTTCTCTGCTGTTCCACAGGTACAGTTCGTTCTGGTGTCCATCCACATCAGCCAATACTACGTCATGGAGAAGTGCGACTACCAGGTCCCGATGTGGATCTACCTGGTTTGGATGTATGGCGTCTTCTTCTTCCTCCTCTTCTCCAACTTTTGGATCCAGGCCTACATTAAGGGAAAGCGGCTTCCTGCCATGGAGGAAAAGCCCAAACAGAACGGCGTGACCAGTGAAGCCATCTCCGTGGTGGCCAATGGGAAACACCTGGAGAATGGGAACGCGCACCACCACACCAACGGCAAAATCTTCCTGGGAAAAGTAAAGGAAATCTGACTCTCTAGACTAGAGCTACCTTTTGAAATGTCACTCGTATCTTCAGCATATTGAAACGGCACCGACTTCAATACGTCACTTCTAAACTACACACTTTCTACATAAATCTACTCTTCTAATGCACACTTGTCGGGATCTGCGTTTTGGTGGTGAACTCCGCTCGCCACATTGCGTTTGTTAGTCGTTGTGAAAGCTAACTGTGATAAACACTGTATGGGAATTGGTGCTCGTTTTGTCACGTATGGTAATCCTCAACTCAGGCTTGACCCACACGAGTCCGATCAACACTACTATTTGGCTGGCACTGTTTCCCAGTTTCCACTGAAGACCAGCGCACACACACACACACACACACACACACTTCTACAGACTTTGTCAAAACAAAGCTTTCAATGTAAATGTCAAATATTTAGTTTTGTTCTGTTTTTATTTATCTTTTGAAATAAAACTTTATTTAGATAAAGGTCTATGTCATTTGGAAAGTAGTTAAGATGTGCACTTTGTAAGAAACATACATTTAAGAATTGTGGAAATGTACTGTATATTACATTATACATTTCTTTTGTTGCAAAATTTGGGTAGTGACATTCACATCGTTATATTAATCCATCGAGTTCTGGAACACGGGCCTCTCCTCCGCTCACTGTGTGTGACGTGACTAGAAAGTACTTTCCTTTTAATTAGAATTGAATCCAGTGTGCTGTTTATGAATATCACTGCAGTGTGTGTATATAGACCTACCAGTGTTTTTACTGCCGTTCATTACACATGTGCACCGATGACCGTTGAAGGGTGATCTAGTTTTGAAGGACTGCTTTAAAAAAAATTGTATCTGATATTTGCCACAATGAAAAAGCTGTTTATATATTACAATCAAGCCTCAACGTTCACTAGATCAACCTGTTTTTAAATTTTAGTAATAAAATCTCTAAATGTTTTGTAACTTGTTTTGCTTTTTACATGTTGCAAAGTGATGTCAGTTTTACCAAATATCAAATCTTGATAACCAAAATACATCTTGTCAAAGGAAATAGGAATGACAAGAATCCATGGACGACCTCAAGGATGCAAATGTTTAGTTTAGTTTCAGCACTAAACCGTCTGGGTAAGTCACAACAAATGAGGAGCAGGTGGGAACATTAAACTTATTGTAATAGTAAATATGCCTAAAGGCTATACAAACACTATAAAATGATGCAATTGAACCAAGACGTAACTTTACATGAGTTGATTTTCTAGAAACGTAGGCTAAGCCTGAGTTGTTTTACCATGTGACCCAGACAAGTCTCACAGCACGTTGCCACAATAAGTGAGCTTAAACCAAGTTGAACAAGCTTTATGAAAACCAATCTAATTCAAATTATACTAACCCGAAAAAGCATGGCTCATTTATGAAACTGGCCCAAAGCCTGAGAATAGATTTGACTCAACCCATTTGGAATAGTTATCAAAAAGCAGAAGTGTAACAGTCCTCTTTAAGAGCTTATAGTTGGGGCTGAATCGGTCCACCTGGTCCAGCGGTCTCAGTGGTTTACAGTAGTATCAGATGTACTTAAAAACATACTAAAAGTTTACCAAAGTTTGACTCCAAGAAAGGCTCCATTTTCAAAATAGCTTTGTTTACCTCCTAGACCAGGAATAATGGTGCCTGATACATGTTTTGGCCATGTAATATTGTAATTAGCATATTTACATGATAGATAAGTGAGTACAAGTACAATTATATATTAAAGTAATTGGTTACAAGCATATATATGCGGAAAATAAGTAAATGTGATTGAGACATCTGTCCAGCAAATGTCCACGAAAAGCTCTTTGCACAGTCATCATGTGCTGGACGGCATTTGATCCATAGAAAACTTCCATAATATTCCTGAGTCCTGTGCCTTCCATCAGTGTGCCTATTGCACCAAGTAGGTTCATAAAAGTATGAAAACCTCCAAGCATTAAGAATATGCTTTTCAAGGGACTACTCTGTGGTGCATCCATGAAGATCTCTACTGCTTTCCAGTACAGTGGCTGATCAAACGTAATAATGGGTGGAGCTTTGTGTTTGATAGCCAGGTCACAAACTAAATCCAAGGTGGACAAAATACACGTTTTGTCTCCAGAGTACAGGTCAATCATTGGCAGGAACACAACTGATGATTGGCCTGGATGTTCTAGTCCTTGATGAATGATATGCATCATTCCCTGCCACCCTGGGGTTTCTTGTTTGAAGTTCAGTGAGAGCTCCCACAGGACATCAACTGTTCTGTCACAGTTGATCCGTGTTGGGAGGCCGTTGAACACGATGGTTTGGCGCACGTTTCGCAAAGCGATATTCGATGAGTGGGATTTTACTTTGCACTGCAAAATCTATGTTGGTAATGCGTCTCCTTGGAATGATATGGTCCTTTTTTCGCCCTGGAGTGATTGCTGCTGTGATTCCCATTCCGTGGAAGGTCCCCTTACCATCAATAGTAAGGATGTTGTGGTCAACATTGTCCCCAGCAAAAAGAAGTGTCGTGTCCAGCACATCTATGTCATCCGCTAACATATCTGGGGCAACTGAATCTGCTGCATTCTTTTCAAAACGCAAAACTTCCTTGTATGATGAAGCAAATCCCATTCCATGAAGGGTATCCACCAGGAATTGTGACCGATACATATGATGTGCCTGCACTGCAAGGCCAAGTTGTAAGGGAGCTACCACGGCACGTGGTCGTGCGGCCTGGACAATTGCCTGTCCAATTCCTGCAATCTTTCGGGTTGTCTCCTTACCCACAAAAAGACCATTCAAAAGTGTACGCAGAGTCTCAGGAACAAACGAAAGGGAAGAGTCAAGCTCAAGTGACTTTGTGCTCGGATACTGATCCATAATGGACGGAACATTGGACTTGATATCACTTTTGATCAATCGCGCAGCTGTTTGAATGATTGCTTGTTTCTGGGATTCCTCATCCTTTTCTTGTTTGCTGAAATGAGATGGTAGTATTTGTGAAGTCTTCTCTGTCATTGTCACAATGTCATGGAGGCCTCTCCCTTCAGTGAAATGTACATTGTCCTGGTACTGTTCTCTCAATTTTCTCTTGAGGTATTGATTTCCATATGGTTCAGAATCTGGGTTTGTCAGAGATTCCTTCATTTTGTCTCGAAGATGTGTAATTGTCAACTGTTCCTCATCATTACTCTCGAGGTAAAAGCAAACTTTCATGAACGCCTGCTCCTGATTTTCATTTTTGGGACGGCCAGACTTTCTGCGCTTTGCCTCTGGGTCTTTCTGGAACTGTATCGGTATCTTATATCCGTTACGGAAACTACTACTGCATAAGTGGTGGTAAACACAGTCTGTAGCATGTAGATAACGGCCATAATACTCATTCCTGCCTTTCACAGTGAAAGCCCATTGATCTGCACGATTGTCACAACACTCAAGAATGGACTCTGCAAGCGTATCAGTCTCAACATACTTGTGTCTTTACTTCCATGTGTCATCGTGGTCCCACAGAAAAGACCATTGGTTTGGCTGTTGAAAGGACCAGTTGCTACTCTGGCACTTCTTTTTGGTGGCTCAGCTTTATTCTCTTGTTGGATTTTAATGTATTTTTTATTTATGTACTTCTGTCGACATTTTGAGTGCACCTTTTCACCAGCGAAAATGCGTGTACATTGTGGCCTCTTTGTATACTTGCATTGTTGATACCATCAGCTCCTTTCTGATGAACCTCAACCACATCAGAGTCATCACTTAAGTTGTTACTGCAAATGGGGCAAGTTTCTTGATTCATATGACTCATGGTCAAAATTGAAGTGTACTCTTTCAAACTAATTCAACAATGCCATCCTCTCTTAACACACTGCCCTTTTTCATGTGTTGGAAATCTATGTTCTTTTGACACCCACAAAACAACACTAAGCATTTGTCTGAGAAGTTTGGTGTACCGTTACAGCCCTAGTAATCTCATAAAATCATGTATTCCATAAGTATTTATTATGTAGGTGCAATTTAGACAAGTCCAAGGAATTCATAAACCCAGAAAACATGGGGTTAGACACCAAGATTACTTGGCTAGGTCAAAAAATAGAGTTAGGATATTTTAAGGACTTCCTGCTCATCTTGGACACCATCTTGAAAGTTAGTCCTTTCTAGTGGTCAAACTTTGGTAAACTTTTAGTATGTTACTAAGGACACCTAGTACAAGAAATAGCCAAGAAACCTTTTGTTAGAAGTTTAGGGTTAGGCGTTTTTTTCCATATATACAGCTGCCTATGACTTTACGTTTCATAGGGTCCACTGGACCTGGTCTGATGCCTACCTCAGCCCTGCTGATGCCCACTCCTCTACTGCCATCTGCCTGATGGATTGAGGAGGTCTGGATCGTGGTCAATGCCTACTACAAACTAGTCATACATTGCCATATTCATTGAGTGCATTTATATAACTATTGCTTCTCTCTGTACACATGACATCAATTGATTGTGTCCATGCCGGAGAGGTTTCTTTCCCGTGAACGTTATTATTGTTTGATTTCTTGGGATTTTTCATGATCCCATGTGAGGTCCTGGGACGTCGTAGTCGAACAGATTTTAAAGCCCTGAGGAAAATTTGTAATAACTGGTTACACAAAAACTGAAATGAGTAGTCAAATGATTTATTTGTAACCACTCCACACAAAACATCCTGATAACATAAAAGCTAAATGAAGGTCATAAATACACAGGTTAAAAAAAAAAAAACCAACACTTAACATGTTAACAGACCTGTGTAAACAATAGAGACTAAAAACCATTACAGCCCAATTGGAGCAGCACGTTCCCAGTCACAGCTAAAACACTGGGTAGATAACTTTAATGTAGATTAAATAAAACTTTGATAAGCATCGACCAAAAAACCCTGGAAACGGAACAATTATCTGATCGACTGGCTGATGACGCCACGCGTCGATTTGACCAGCCCCTCCTTGGCCTTCTTTACAGGATCCATCTCAAAGCTCTTCCACAGGCGGATCGTCTCGTCCCCGGCGACGGTCGCCACCGTGGAGCCGTTGGGGCTCAGCAGCAGACTGAGCACGCGATCCTCGTGGCCTGGAACGCCACATTGAAAGGTTTAGACTAGTAGGACACGTCAAGGTTACTGCACGTTTCCTTTTAGCGCGACGTAGTAAAATGTGGTGCAAAAACAAAAAAATACTTACCATTGAGCTCTGCAACCTTGGTGAGGGCGGGGTACTTCCAGATAACGACATTGTTGTGGGCATATCCATGGGCGGAGACCAACTCCTTGTAGTTGGGTGCAAACACCAGAGACGAGACCTGAAAAGAACATTTCCAAGTGTGATTTAAGAGACCTGCGTCAACCCAGATGTTCAGTATTTGATTTCTTTAATAGACATTTGAAAGCAGTAGTCTATTTGTATGCAGGTACCTGGGACTGAGTGTCAAGTGAACTGATGCAGGAGCCGCTGTTTACATTCCAGATGCGGATGTGCCGGTCACTGGTGCCACCTCCTGATGCGAGGAGGTTTGGTTGCCATGGACACCAGGCCAGAGCCTGGAGGGACAAGCACATCCAAAAATTAAAAGTTAAATTCCAAATTAGAAATGCACAGCCTTTGGTGGAAAATAAACACCAAACGATACAAATGGTTTCACCTAGACGTTTTACTTTTAAAATAAATTAAAAAAAAAAAAAAAAAAAAAAAAAAAAAAAAAAAAATCTCTGCTTGCACATTTGGCAGATTGCTCAACCACAGGCAGCCTGATGGTGAAGGTTTGGAGAGCCTCACCTTCACAGCTCCTTGATGCTCGCTGAAGGAGCGGACTGGCTGGCTGCCCTCCTGCACACGGGGCCACACGTGCACCATGTTGTCGTTGCCGCCGCTGGCCAGGTACCGGCCGTCGGGGGACCACTGCAGCCCGCACACCTCTTGCGTGTGGCCGGTGAGCGTGGCGATGTGGTGGTCTGCCACCCGCACATCGTGGTGGTGGATGTGTCCTGATCTCGAGCCACTAGGAGGCGCAACAATGCATTAGTTACAAAATGCAAGTTTGTCCGTTTTATAAAAAGAAGAAAAAAAAATAAAAAAATCTGGGTTCTTACACATTTTGACCAACAGATTTCCATGATTTTTAACCAAATTTCCATGACCAAACTGAAATCTCTGTATAAAACGTATAAAATGTTGTGCATTGCCGGCTAATCTTTTGAGTGTTTTTCTTTAAAAAACAAAAACACGTATCAATCATTTCAAACTCTGCGTAAATGAATATATGATAACAAATTTCCATGACTTTTCCTAAACTTTTATGATTTAAGTTTTTTCCATGACTTTTCCAGGCCTGGAAATAACATTTAAAAATTCCATGACTGTACAAACCCTGAAAAATAAACAGTACCTGGAGAGAACATGGTCATTCCAGCTGAGGCTGACGACTCTCGACGTATGGCTGGACATGCTCCGTAGACGCTTCTGGTTATAGACATCCCACAACTAAAAATAAAAGTGCCATTAAAAACTGAATAGGAAGCAGTTCTTTGATTGCCAAACATCCTTGTGAAATAAGGCACATGGCCAACAGCAAAGACGGACCTGAATTTTGCAATCGCTGGTGCCGACAGCGAGGTAGGTTCCCTCTTTGGTCCAGGACAGCGAGCAGATGTAGTCCTCCTCACGCTCCAACGTCATGAGAAGAGTGACGTCTCCTTGGGTGGCGTCCAGCAGGTAGACGCTGTTATGAAGCGCAACTGCGAGAATATTCCGACTGCTCCAGTCCAGCAGATTCAAATCTAGAAAAATAAGCGAAAATGAAAGCGTGGCATGTTTACGAGGGGAGTCATAACAATCAGTGATCAATGTCTTCCCTCAGGATTGCTGTGATTCTAAACCGGGAACGGTTATGCACACATTGGGATCGCAGTATTAAATATAGACATGCGTGAATCTTTTAAGGAAAACTTCCCAAGTGTCAGACTTACAGAAATCATTTCGAAGCTCGGGAGCATCCAAGATTCTGTCAGGAGTAGACGATATGTATCTCGTCTTTTTGACAGAGGCAGGAGTTGCACCCTGACTGTAGAGCACTTTCAAGTTGTTTTGATACCCTGCAAATAAATACAAATATATAAAAACTTGTTTTGCATTCATGCAGTAATTTAGTCAAGTAACACGTTAAGAAACAAACATCCGTACCTTCGGGGGCATTCAATGGCTTCCCTCCCAGGTGCAGGATCTTTGCGTCTTCAATGTTGTATCCATTTAGGGCTATGGACCAGGCTTTCTGGTTTTCCTTTAAAGACAAACGTAGATCAATAAAAGCATTCCTCAAACAAAGCATCATAAGGAAATGGATTAAGAGAACTCACTGATGTTCCGGTTGCTTTGTTGGTGTCCACCGGTTCATTCTCCTTTGAGAGCAGGAAACTTGCCACATCCATCTGTTTGCTGTTCCTGGTGGGAATATAGCGGTCACCCCCCACCTTAGAGGGTGTAGACTTTTTGTTTTTGCCTAGAATAACACAAAATAAAATCGGGTTAACATTTGCATAGCTGCAAGTACAGAGCTTTATTCAGTCTTACTTTGCATGCATAGAGAGAGGGGCACACAATTACCTGGCGTTTTGCTCGGCGTTTTTGAAGCGCTGCCGGACACACCGGCAGACTTGCCCGGTGACGTCGCGTTCAGGGCCGACGCGCTGGACGAGCTGGCCTTCCTCTGCCACCTCGCCATGGGCCCGTTCGTGATGGGCATGTCCAGCTTCAGGATACTGTGGATGTCGTTCTCAAACCCAAACTGCGCCATTGTGATCCAATTTGTAACACAACCTGTAGTATATCGGGGAAATGTCAATTAAAAAATAAAGTTCCAAGTCTGTTGGCTCTTTAGGCGACGCATGCAGTGCCAATGCTAGGATTTCCGAGGTGACATAACCCTGAGCACTAACGTTCCAGAAGCGGCTGGTTCGAGTCCAAAAACGCCTTTCAATAGGGAACAACATGTATTTCACATCAGCTAAACATGTGTGCATTACGGATAACGCATGCAGTTAAAACAGCGAGCTAGCGTGATCTCAACTGAAGTAAACGAACACAGGTTTCCATTAACTTCAAATTAAGCGCTTTAAAAGTAAATTTGACACCCAAACCGAACATTCACAACCCCAAGATTAAGACGATAAGCCCACCTCTTCAAGTAAACGTGGAATACTCTGGAGCAGCGCTGGGCTTTCTCTCTCGTCTCCTGCTAAAGTTTGAATTTCGTGATGATGACGCGACAAGGTTTAAATAGCAGAAAGCGCTCCTGCTATTGGTCCGTTCAAGGAGCCCAGCCATTGCTATAGTAACATTTATCAATGCGCTTCTATGATTGGTGAAGGAAACGTCATGACGTAGTGCGGCAGCTTCCCCATCAAAGTATATCGCCATCTATCGGCGGGGATATGGTACTGGGGTTGTGAATCCGTATGTTGATTTTTCGGAATAAATTCGGATGAAGGTTGCCTCACTTTAAATGCCAGCTATCACTTTTTTATTTCATCATTTGAAGTTTGAGAACTTGTATTTGAAGGAAAATTACACTAACGTTTGAATCACAAAGGTATATGTCACTGAGATTGCAGCAGGACACTTTAATCCTGTATCCTGGGTTATGGTTATAGTACAATTTAAAGAAGCATCCGAAAGGTACACTTCACTTTTCAAATGACATTGAATGCCAAAACATCCACATAATATTGTGGAGTTTTCTGATTGGATTAGAAAAATCACTGGACACATCTTGATTTAAGTTTTTTTTTAAAGGTTTAATATAAGTACTGTAGCCTACATGTATATTAACCATATTCAACCATCAGTATATATATATATATATATATATATATATATATATATATATATATATATATATATACACTTGTGTTTTCTTTTATTAACTCACATTATTTTATTAACTCACATTATTTTGATCAATACATTAAAATACTTTAATACATAGAAAATAGACCTTGAAGAAAAATACTGACATATTGCCTGACTACTAACTTTGTGAATAAACAAGCTTGTTAAAGCAACAAGGAGGCAGAAATTGCAAAAAAAAAAAAATTGTATTCCTTCTCAGATTATGTAAAAGGAATGTTGCTTGTATCAAGAATATTTCTTTCTGACTTATAACAATTATGTAAATGAACACCAAATGTTAAACCAACAATCTATAAACCATTAGACAAACTCAGTCATTTTTGAAATCATTGATGAGGTGGAAAGGAAATATAATCGTAAGGACCACTTGTGCATATGCTTATACATATCTGGTCCAATGTTTATGTTGTCGTCACAAAATACAGACATTTAAAAATAATGTACGCTCATACATCAGTTTGTGTTGATAGTCTATATTATTTATTCACCATAAAAGTATCTTTAATCAGAAATTCACTTAAAATTGCACATGAGCAAACACATTGGAGACAGTATCACAAAGAAATATGAGAACCATAACGATGGCATATCAAACAAACACCACAACAACACAGCGTGGTCCACCTCTTTGGAGAGCTGGATCCACTTCCAGTGGTCCATTCAGTGTTCAGCGTGATTGGTCCATCAGTGGCATAACATAACATTTGATTCAGCAGAGATCGTCTGTCATGCATTATATACTGTACACACTGGAAATAGAAAGTCTTTATTTTATACATTTCCACATAAGTTGAATTGAATAGCTTAGTTTGAGGAAATATCATCCGTTGTGCAAAAATAAGCTTGTACATTGCTACAGGCAGTGAACATGTTGACATGTTGGTGCGTTATCAGTTATTAAGTATATACGACATGTGATCCATGCATTAAAGTGCATAAAATAATGCAGTTTGGAATCTGGACCACACGTGTTACATTTGGCGGCTTTTGGTGCTGTAGCAAAGGTTTGGTTACATTCATGGAGCGACGATGTCCACGGGACGAGGGAGTGTTGAATCGGTAAGTGGACCGTCGGCAGGAGGACGGGAGTAGAAAGCTCAAACGGGACCCGCTTCCACAGCCCTGAACTACAAGCTCCTGTAGCCGCTGCCCTTTACGTCTGCAGCCGTTTCAGACATGTCTTTAGGGTAATGCACGATGGAGCCAATCACACCTGCAAGGAAATCAGAGAGCACAGATTAGGTGGAGATTCATGACCCTGTGGTTTTGAGTTCATCTAATATTAAATCAATCTCCTCCCTCCCTCCGTGTTAACTGAGCAGTCTGTCCTGACTAAAGAGGACACATAGTGAGTGTTGTTTTCTTACCTCCAGGGTGCCTCAGACCTAGGAGAGAGGGAGAAAGACAAAGCACATGATTATGCTCTACATGTCCCTGTGAGCATGAGACTCCATGACAGAAACCATGTGACACGAGACGTTGAAAAATGTAGGCGTGTACATGAGGGCATTTTAAAGCAGATGTAAAGATGAAAATGCTCCGGGTGTTTGCTGATGCAGCACTTAAAACTGCCTTCTGCTAAATGTTGCTGCAACTTGTTAGTATTCTTACTGTCCCCAGGGCCATTCAACTATACAACACCACGCAGAGAGGGGGGGGGGGGGAAGAGGGACTCTGCATGAGTCTACCTCCGTGTCCTCTCCGCTTCTCAGCTATTTTCACTTCATTTTTACTTCAATTTTTCCATCCCACTGTCCATATTTTTTACTCTTGTTTACTCATTTTATGTTTTTTTGTTTGTTTTTACTCCTTTTGGCTACAATTACTTGTGGCTATACGAGCCCTAAAGATCAGTCTGCGGGCCAGCCTGTACTTCAGCATTGCACATGCTGGTTTATTTATAGCGTTTATTCATAGCTTTTTGCACTATCCTCGTGGATATAAACACTCAATCAATGCACACTTTATCTGTAAATTCTGTATCCTTCCTACTCACTGTGTACATGTTCCCCCTATGTGCATTGTTGTTTGTGAGTTAAGTTTTATGTTAAATGTATAAGCTACTGGATGACCTGAATTTCCCTCGGGATTAATAAAGTATCCATCTATCTATCTATCTAATCCAAGTGGAAAGTGAAACTCCAATATACTCACCATGCTTTTTGGCGAGGTGGAGGCTGATTAAGATGAGTCCTATCAATACCAGGAGCCCCAAGATTGGTATCGCAAACTGAGGCACGGACATTCCTGGAACTGGAAAAACAAATGCAATTGTAACCCGACTGCATGGCAAACAACTGGCCTCTGTAAGTTATGAAAAAAAATGTATCTTGTATTTTGTATAACCCTTTCATCTTGTAGCCTATAATGGGCCTCATGCAGGAAGAAATGCAAAAACTAAAGTCCTCTTATTTTTGCTTGTATCCACAATTTGTTCATATTTTGTTAGTACCGATAGATTTCTGGGAATCACCAATGTTTTCGTGGTCGAGAGCAAATGAATACAACCGTTTTCACAGTGCACACGTGTCCAACATAAGTAAAAAAAGAAAATATAATAAATAAATGCATTAATATCGTATTATCAAATAAAATGCAGGTTTCATTTATGTTTTAGAGTACTTATAAAGAATAATAAATGTGTGGGCTAAACAAATTATAATGATCCATTGATCCTAATTAAGAGCAACCCTAAACTTTTGGATGATAATCCAATGCACATAATATAATTCTTGACATTCCGGTAAACAATGTTCACTTTGTAATTCAGTTTCACTACTGCAGTCCTCCATTTCTTTGACATGAGCCAGAGCATTCGCACACTGAACAGCATCATGATAGCGTTCAAGGGACGTCACCCATGCTAAAAATGAACACTAGGCCACCAGGTTATGATCAAGTGGGATTCATTATTCAGCACACCTGGGTACCAGCACACTGGGAGGATTGAGAACGTTTGGTGCATCTGGAGGTGACTTTGCTTTCTCTTTACAGACAGTGAAGAGAAAATGGAAGATAACGTTGTAGATGAGGCCCAAGGGGTCATGTGACCTGCATCAGCTGCCTCCAGCACCAGCGGCGGAATTCAGTTTTTTTTTTTTTTTTTTTTTAACACCGGTTTCCAAATGTTGAAATAGTCAAAACTATCAGGCAGGCCTGGTTTCAGATCAAACACATTTTTCTAATATTGTTATTATTAAATATATTATCACTAACATTGTATTGAGAAAAACAGGGGATGAATGAGTAATGTAGGATGGGTTCTGCGTGTGCATTTAGCATAAACATCTTTTAGTTTATATTCTAATACTTTCACACTTAATGGAAATGTGTTTCTATAAGAGGATGAAGGGCTGAATGCCATATGGGGGGAATTACTGTATATTATGATGCAATTAAAAAACTGCACAAAGATGATGGCTCGAAGACACCATTATAGATATTGTTAACTTCAGAAAGTTAAAATCCGCCCCACAGCACAAATACTGCAGCATCAACAATGGGGTTGTTTCAAAAAGACGTATTTTGTGAGTAACATGTCGTCATTAGATTTGACAAATTCTAGCGCAAGATGATAAGTTGCAAAATGTGCTGTCAAAAGCAAGAAAAAACAACAACCTGATGGCTCCTCGGAAAGCATCAGTTCTCTCATCAGATTGATGCAGCCCTCCCGCAGGTGGGTCCTCTCCGTCTGCGTGCTCGGCTCCTCCCGGTCCCACGCCGCTTTGAAAGCCAGCGCTTCCGGCCCGTGGGCCGTCCACGTGCCGGTGTGGTCCAGAGTCAGGTAGACCTTCCCATCGTAGAACACGCGGTCGGCCCAGTGCAGCTGAGACCCCTCCAGGATGCATTCACGAGAATGAAGGACGGTGTGGTTTCCTAGGGAGGAAGAATAAAGGCTGTTAACATCACTGTTACATAGCGTCTGACTCACTGTGACATGAGATCTAAGGTGAGGCTTTGGTTATGTCCATTTGTACAGTTGTCATATTCATTACTAGTTCATTATTACGTTCTTACTCATAACTGATGTCTGGTTAAAACTGACAAGAGTTGGAAGAAATAGATCCGCTGACATGGTCTGGATAATGCCATCGACTTCCTGGCTTTTGCCAGTAAGAGAGACCCCATTGAGGAGAACCTGCTCCACCACCTGCTGAGCACCCACCACCCGCCGCTGCTGCACCTGCACGATGACGGCATCTAATGAGGGGAAACCAAAATGCATACGTTAACGGCAAAACAGTCAAAAGAAAGGTTGGCTATAAATGTTGCAGGAGGCTTTTAAGTCAACGGAGAACCCGTAAAGAAAACAGGAGAAGCAAAACAAGCTAAAGTTGAACTTGTGCGGAGAATACTCAAATGTTAAAAAATAATCCTGCATGAATACATTTACTTTGCAAAAATATAAATGGATAACAACTGTAAAAAAAAAAAAAAAAGATTCATCAGAGGAATGGTCCTTTAAAGTGTGAATGCATTCACATAAAGTCCTTTGGGTTTTGTTGTGTTGGTCCAAGTGTCACTGGGTCCATTAAGCTGCTTTCCAGTGTAATTACAAAGTAGTGTGCACGTATCACAAGCTGTTTGATGTGAACCAGAACAATGCAATGCCACCTCACACTTACAATAAGTTTTGTTTTGACACTGCCAGGTGGGGTGGGCTATACTAAACCTTTCATTATATCCAATACAACACCCTACAGCCCTATGGCCTCATAAATACCCAGAGAGGAACCAACAGTATCAACATTCACTGAGCCCTGCATGTCACAAGCACAGGCTTTATTGCGAGGCTATTGCATTGACGAGTACAGTTGTAAACAGAGTCAGCTGTGCAGCGACAAGCGGAGGAATACAAGCATCACAATACATCTACCAAACGGAACTAAGGCAAAGAGACTCTTACCTACAGGAACGGGGGAGCCCAGGGAGAAGTCGCATGCCATCAGCAGCAGCATGCAGAGTAAATGCATTTCTACCGTTACTTGTTGACGACTTAAAGCCCAGCGCGTTCACCGTCCAGGGTTATAAATAAACTCGTGTTAAGCCATCTGCGCGTCACCGGCGCACGAATAACACACCTCGGAGAAAAGAGACCCGAACTCTCACGAACACTTGTAGACGGCCACGGACTCTAGTGGGCTACGCCTCTCTCCTTCTTCTTCTCCTCCTCTCTCCTCTTCCTCTCCTCTGCTGCTCACTACGGCTTCCTTTCCTTTAAATGTGCATTCGTCTCGCTCCTGATTGGCTAATGCTGGTGGCACGTGACCGTGAAGGTTTTACCGGGGTGAAACACACACAGGCGTGTCCCAGGAGTCCCAGGAGAACATAACTCATTTATTCCGGTGTTTAAAGGTGTTTCTGTTCCGTATATTTGTAATTCACTGCATGTATCTGATGATATAGTGAGTGATTAAAATATGCTCCACCTCATCGGCTCATCACCATAAAACGTTACGCCTACAATCCTCCTCTGTGGTAATGATCTGTACACACTCTGTATTACATGATACAGTAACACTGACTGCATAACGAGCACGTGTACTTATTTTACTTTAAAGTAAATTCAGACAATACTTCTTCATTTGAGTCATATTTTATAGAGGATTTTTACTTTACTTCCACGTGGTGGTATAATGCTTTAAAAAAAATACATAAATGATCTGAATACTTTTACAACCAAAAATCATCGAGGAAAGAATGATCATAACTTAAAAGTGGAGTTGGATTTTTAAGGATCTCTATGCAGTTCTATCTGCTCTGCTGCTATAAAATCTGCATAATAACTAAATAAACACATTTCGCTGCTTTCATGAAAATGTTTCTGAAAGTAAATCTTTTGTGTGGGATACTCGACCTTTTCGTAATATCCTGCAGGCTGCAGTGTAGCAGGAAACAAACGGTGTTTCTAAAACCTGTTGTTCTCTCGTGGTTAACTGGTTTTTCTGTGTAGACCAGTCTAACTGGCCAGGCGGTGGTCATGCAGTCTGGATTTAGTTGATGTCTTTTCTCACAAAATGTTCTTTAGGAGACGAGAAACTTGACACCACCTACATGTCTGAACGTATGTCTGTGACACTCAGTTGGTATATGACTTTATCTATTTATCTATTCCTGTATTTCCTCTGAATTGTCTGAATAACTTGTCATGTTCCAACAATTTATTTGACCTTTATTTCAACATTTGTAAATGAAGGCATATGTATACAATATTAATTTGATATATTCATGAATGTATTAAATACAGACAACAAATCATATGTTTTTTTAAGCAAGTTATTAAGTAACTCTAACTGCTGTGTGCCTTGTCAATTATTCTGTGACATGCAAAAATGTTTAGCCGATGTTCTACTTATAGGCACATCCTGATCATCTCAGTCTGCCAGTTCATTATAAGGTCAAATACATTCTGCATTCCCATCAGTATCGTATCTTATCTGTGATATGAAAAGTTCCAGAAAGAAATGACGCAGGATCATTCGAATGACGAGATATGTTGTGCCAGTATCTACACAAAAAAAAAGATTGGAGCCCTTCTAGGCCTGTTTTTTTTTTATTAAACCACTGCTGATTTGATGGTATTGTTTTAATAACTGCAAAAATACAATATGGATTGTGGAGATCTGCATGGATCGTGGTCCATTGCCTACTACTACGTATTCATACATGCTTTCATATTCATTGATTGTGTTGTAACTCTGTAACACTGTTCATCAGGACACATATTGCTTCTGTTCATCCTGGAGAGGGATAATAATAATAATGCATTATATTTTTATCGCACTCTTCCTTCAAGAATCTCAAAGTGCCACACAGATAGTAAAAACAAATAAAACCCATTAAAACATAGTTAAAAGCAACCCATTTAAAATAATGATAAAATAAAAAGAAGAATTTAATGGCTGACAATAAATTAATTCAAGGTAAAAAAATATGCCTCCCTGAATAAAACGTTTTTTAGGCCAGTCTTAAAAGAGTCCAGTGTCTGAGTTGATCCTCCTCTGTTGCTCTCCTGAAGGTTTTGTTTTCCTTTTATTCCCCTTAAAAAGGTTTTATTTTATGATCCAATGTGAGGTCAAAGGTCAGGGATGTCATATGTGTAAAGATTGTAATGCCCTCTGAAGCAAATGTGTGATATTGAGCTCTATAAAATAAACTGAATTGATTATGAACTCAACATGTTTTCGTCCCCCGGCGCCCCCTAGTGGCTGCAGCAGGAGCCGCCACCGGATTGGCTGAGCAGTTGTCAGGACTGTTTACAGGAAACATGGCTTCTCGGTGTGTTGGAGAGCTTCAGGAGATGGAAGGTGAGTAAATATGGAAAGAGTAAGCCGTGTCGTGATTGTTGTAGCTCGGTGCACCTGATATTTATTTATCTAAAAGTATATTTTTCTCATCTGAGCACATCTGAGCACATCCCCCTTGCTGCTAACCACACCTTCATCACTGGCTTGCTAGCTAACATAGCAGCCAACAGCAACCCCCCCCCCCCCCCGTTAGCTAACGTTACACCGAGCATCGGCTCGCAGCTCACGCGCCTGTCGCCGCCTGTCTGTCCACGGCTGCGTCTTCACGCGTAACGGCGTGACACCGGATATAATGTCCACCGCAGCGCGTCTGCTCACACAACACGAGTCCACGCGTTTAGAAACATGCACGCTGGGGTCCGAACAGCTAGCAGCGAGCTAGCACGGTTAGCATTGTTTACCCTGTGTGGTGGAGTGAGCGAGCGAGTTAAACTACAGCGATTTAAACTACCCACGGAATGGCGTAGTCCCAGTGTGACCCATGCGTCTGTGCAGAACCCTGATGTTTTTTATTATTATTATTTTATTTTATTTATTTTATTTATTTTATTTATTTTATTTATTTTATTTATTTTATTTATTTTATTTTATATTATTTATTTAACCAGGAAATGCCTCACACAAGTGTGTCCTGGCCAAGACAGCAGCAGCAGCACGTCACACAAAGTTTCAGACAATACAACATAAAACGGTGACAGACAATATACAAAATAAATAAAATAAATCACAGCATGAATAAAACCCAAACTAACACAACCCAGCTTACACAGGAGCATATGCCTCCGTCATAGAAAACATCTACAACTAGAGGAATTTCCCTCAAATTCTTTGAATCTATTTTTAAAAACACCTAAAGAGACCGGTTCCCGGAGCCCCAGGTCTGTCTGCAGAAAATTCCAAGTAGTAGTTTTACTGTGACAGTCAGACAGGCTGGACATGACGCGTTCAACAGCACTGCTTCTGTTCGACTGTAGTGGACCGGAGGGGAGAGTCTGAGGAGTCTGGGGACGATGAGACCCGGAGGAAGAGCATCAATGGCGCCGTGGACACCAACCAGCCCGCTGCGACCAGTGAGTCATCACGACGCCTAAGCCACAACAACAAGTTATATGTATATCATGAATATCCGCACTTAAGTTAACGTATGTATTCTTGCTCTTATTGAAGTTAAAGAAGAGTCTCCTGTTGACATGGACACCATCACTTTGGACCCAGAGGAAGAGGTTAGTTTAAAAACTACCAACTCTATTCACATGTACTAACATATTATACCCTCTCGGTCAATTTGACCCCAGTAATTAAAACCTCCAGGAAATTATTAGAATTAATATTGTTTCGCAAGTTTAAGTATCATGTACTTTATATTTGTTTGACTAAATAGCCCTTTAAATATATAAAAAAAGTTGATATTTCTTATATGTTTGACAGTGAAAAACAGCCTGGGGTCAAATTGACCCTAAAGGTAACAGGAGGGTTAAGTAAAAATGTCCTTCATCTTCGATGACTCCACTTGGTTGGGGTGATTGTACGAGACTTCATTTGTCTTTTGTGGAAGGTAGCATGTTGTGGTAGATTTCATTTGTAGGGACTCAGAATGGAAGCAAAGTTCTTGATTGCAATAATATGTCAAAGAATAATTAAGTTATGATCTCCTGACGAACGCTTCGCCACTACAGCTCTATCTCTTTGGGGGTATGTCGATCCATACGTAGGCTGGACACCCAAGTGTAAATGATACTACGACCCCTAACTGCTATTACATTATAGATGTGATGTCAACAAAAGCTGTCGGTTTCCTTTCCAGGATGTTGATCTTGTTCATTGTCGTATCGGGAAGATTGAAGGATTGGAGGTGCTACGGAAAGCTAAAGTAAGTGACCTCAGTGTTGAGTGGGTGATGATGTCATGGTAGCAGCGTGTGCAGAATCTGGAGTTATCCCTTTATTGTTTTCCCTGCTAGAGAAACCAGACACGGGTGCATTTTTTTTTTTGTGTTAATTTCTCTCTTTTTTTTAAATAAGGATTTATTTAGGGTCTATGGTACATTATCGGTTTTGATTGTATCTGCACATAATTGCTTTGTTTTTCCACCTGTGTCTTCGTACAGACGCTCTCCTTACGGCAGAATCTCATCAAAAAGATAGAAAACCTTGAAAGTTTGAGCTCGCTGCATGAACTCGATCTCTATGACAATCAGATTCGCAAACTGGAGAACCTGCACAACCTCACAGAGTTAGAGTAAGTCTGAAGAACACTGTTGTGTCTGCATGTTATGTTAAAGACAATCTGATTCCCACTCCCTGGTATCTAGTGATTGTCCCAGCATTATAATTGTCACGTAGCTGACTAAGAACAAAGAGCCAACATCTGAAATTCAATTAATTCTGATGAATGTACTTGTTTGACTGATCCACAGGCAGCTTGACATGTCCTTCAATATGCTGAGAAAGGTGGAGGGTTTGGAGCAAATGACTCAGCTGAAGAAACTTTTTCTACTTCACAACAAAATTGGTAACATTGCCAACCTGGAACACCTCACAGGTCTGAACATGCTGGAGCTGGGCTCCAATCGCATCCGGGTATGACATTAAGAGGCTCTTGATAAATAAGACATCCATGTCACACGTCCAAAAAATATATATATATTTTCAAAATATACGTCAAAAGATGGTGAATTTACTATGAAATCATGATGTTGTGTTTCTTTGTTTGTGTTTCTCATGTTGTTGTTGTTTTCACAGGTCATAGAGAACCTGGATACACTTTCATCTTTGCAAAGTTTGTTTCTCGGCACCAACAAAATAGCTACTCTTCAGAGTCTGGAGGGTTTACACAGCCTGACTGTTTTAAGCATTCAGGTATTCACAGGTTCTCGTCCTCACTTGTGGGAGTGGTTCCAGGAATACAATTGAAACATGTGAATGGCAATATCGGGGAATCATTTTGTGTACCGTTTGTTATTTGCAGAGTAACCGGATCACTAAAATTGAGGGTCTACAGAATCTCGTCAACCTGAAGGAGCTCTATCTGAGCCACAATGGCATCGAGGTCATCGAGGGCTTGGAAAACAACGTGAGTTGAAGAAATTCCTCATCTTATTTCTGAAAGGACTGAACCGTTTGTTAATGGTGCAAACGCGTACAACAAAGTTGGTTCTGTACATTCAAAACTGTTTGTTTTCCCACACAGAAAAAGCTCACAACCCTGGACATTGCAGCCAATCGAGTGAGGAAAATTGAAAACATCAGCCATCTGACAGACCTGCAGGAGTTCTGGGTACGGATAGTTATCAAAGCCAAACTAGAATGCCATTTTGATTGTTTTGTATTATGCAATCATAATAATTATAAAACCCGAGCCTTACCAGACGTGTTGATTTGATGTAGAAGGAAATATAATTAAATATATACTAGCAGAGCCTGGAGCTGGCTCACCTCCAAGGAGTCATTATCATCATTACCGTAGATCTCTGCTGTGTAAAATGCAGCTGATTCATTCATGTTTCAGTGGTTAGTAAAACGTTTAAAATAATATTACTCAAAAATAGATAGAAAAATAAATCTAATATGAAATTGCTCCATAGTTGGCTAAAATATATCAAATGATATATTTATAAAATTCCACTTTAAAGGAATGTAGTAGCACATGGTTATTTGATGAACTTTGAGTACAGGGTTCCAAAGGCAAATATAGATAGATAGATGGATACTTTATTAATCCCCAAGGGGAAATTTGTTGTCACAGTAGCAGCACCAATAAACTAAACACACAAGAATATAAAGAACAGGGATAAAAGATACAGAGTATACAAGTAAAGTATATATTATATACATCTATATAGATATAGATGTATACAAGTAAATTATAAGTATAAATATAAAATACAAAATGAAGTATGTGTGTGTATATATATGTATGTGTGTGTGTGTATATATATATATATATATATATATATATATATATATATATATATATATATATATATATATATATGCATACACAAATATAATACTAATGACAATGACAATATGAACGCTGTGTTCACAAATTGATGTAATTAAATTCTTAAAAGGAAAATCATTTTCTTTGAAAAGCTCTCTACTTCCCAAAATGCCACGAGAGCCCAGGAGCACTTTGAAACCCGAAGCCTCCAAACCGCGTGTTCCCAGAGTGCTTAGAGTTTGAGTTTGTGCGTGTGTCGTCTTATCTTCCGTGTCGCGCTTGTATTCCTCCCCAGATGAACGACAATCAGATCGATAACTGGTCCGACCTCGACGAGCTGAAGAACGCCAAGTCTCTGGAGACGGTCTACCTCGAAAGGAACCCCCTGCAGAAGGACCCGCAGTACCGGCGGAAGATCATGTTGGCGCTGCCCAGCGTGCGCCAGATCGACGCCACCTTCATCCGCTTCTAAGCGGCCGGGTGACGAACCACCTGCCGGCTCCGCTCCGCCGTGTTCCCCTCCCCCGCCGCCCCGCGCGCCCTACCTCCAAAAAACAAACTTCATGTTGAGACACGCTGGCCTCCCCGAATCACATCGTCACCCCGTGCACAAACACGCGTTCCAACGTTCACCCTCACACACTCGACACACACGTATGCGCTCATGCACACCTCGGCCGACGCCTTCGGGAGGAAGCTTATTTATTTCTCGAGCTGGAGATGAACTGTGAGCGGGATATCAAAAAGGTACCCGGTGGCCATGTCCTCATTTTTCTGCACTGTTGTTTTTTTTTTTGCATGCGAGATGACGTAGGGAGACGCGTGTCCTCCATTGTTCGGGGCCCATCGGTAAAAAAAAACCAGATGTCAGTCGTCATGATATTCTTGAGGTTGCACTGCTATTGTATGAGAAGAGTGGCATTCTGGTTAGGGTTTGAGGGATTTTGAGTGCGAGTTTATTTCTTTTGGGTTGGACAGGGTGGGACTCGTAAACAATTAAACACACAAACGCATTCAAGAGGAAGTCCCAGAGAGAATATAGTTAACAAAATGTGGTCGTCAGGATGAAGGAGTTGCCACGGCAGCATCTCAGACGAAGCCTAAGTGGCTCCTCCTGCTCACATCTCTCTTTTTGAAGGAAAACAACAAAAACTGATCGGGTGTTTTAATAAACTGGTATTATTACTGATGAAGGGCAAATCTTGACCTCTTTGTCTTTTCCTTGTCCACTTATTGTACAGCCCACCCTGTGATTTAATGAGTGACGTTTCCATTAAAACACAGCTCATGAGACTGAACATCATTTAATGTGCCCTTAAAGATGGTTTTGTTTTTTACCTTGAATGCATCACTGATTACAGCTTGTTTTTCTGACTTTGGGGACATTTTTCATACATTTCATCTGTTCTGATAACAATAACATGCGGAGGTTTTAAGTGAAGTGAATTTACTTAATGACAGGACTGCACATGTGTGATGATAACTGATGTAAGATAAATTACTTATTTCTGTTCACAATTCTTTTAAATACATTTTGAGGTATGTAAATAAGTACATATTCTTATTTGGCCTTCAGCACTGCTTAATAGATGATGTATATTTATGTTGCCATGGGATTTTTTTGGATCAGGCACTAAGGTTGAACCAAAAGATATCCTTCTGTTCCCCTGCATACATCGTGCTAAAGTGCACTTGGTTTACTCCTAGGTTACAATGAACAGGTGATATATCTTTTATAATAGAGTAATTTCCCACCTCAGGACTAAGAGGTCACATTTGGACACAGACGGATTACGATGCATTGGTTCACACAGACCTAAGTGCTTTCTGTGCAACACAAGATACTGACCATTAGCATGAAGTGCATCTTCAAACTCAAATCGTCCTGAGTTAACATTGTATCTCCCTTTGTAGGCAGGGACATAACTGCATATGATGCTGGTTTGTATTATAGGTGATTTAAGTTTACAATTTGCTCTCTTTTAAAGGATTTTATTATGAATTAAATTGTTTTTATTTGACCCTAACTCAACTAGAACAGGCATCAGCCCATTATACATTATTGATGTGAATGTAATGTTATTATATTTAACTTCACGTAGAATTATAATTGATCAGTAGGACTGAAAGTCACTCAGTTTATTGAATATAATTTGGACATCTCATGATGTCCAAATTCACCTCCATCATCATCACCTTCCTGTCGAAAAGTTAAATTAATTTTCTTTCTTTCTTGTAAATGGCAGCACCAGCTTTATTTGAGAACTGTGACTAAGGGCTTGACCTTGATTGGTTACTGAATAAGCAATTATTGTAATTGCCAGTAGCTGATCGCTGTTCGAACTGAGTCTTCAGTTTCTGGACTTAGTTCATGCTGTTTTCAAACTGAATGTATTCTGCAAATAAAAAAATCACAACTTAAAGGGAAAGTCTTTGCATTTTTAATTTGAGAGGTATATTATTTGTTATGACTGATCCTAAACAGAATAGTCACCTTGTCATGGATCTCAGTTTCATTCAAGATGTTCCTGCAGCATTTTATATTACATTATTTACAACGTAAGGGTATAACAAGAGTGATTCAAAAACATACTTCGGAATTCAGTACAATTAAGTGTATTTATAAAGAACCCTTAAGTCAGGCTTATGTAGACTGGAATATACCTGGCTGTATTTCACAAAACCAGCAGCTACAAGGCAGTGGTATCTGTTTCTGTAGCCTAAATATGCGTTAATTCTACATGCCTATGTCAATGAATAGTACTGAGAAATGCAATTCGGTGAAATCATCTCCCTTAGAGGACCTGACATCCCCAAACCTCTGTTAGTGTTAATAAATATGTCCATAAACCACGGCTCGTCCCTCAAAGACACAATATCAGGCCGTATACTCGGCTTTCTTTTCAACATCATGGCTCTGCGAAAACATTTTATAAAATCAATTTCACAGGCATTAAACATGAGAAAACCTCTTCTCCAATAATTAGTAAAGGTATTTCAATTAGTTATTTATAAATCTAAGGATTTCAAGTCACGTGTGGTTTGTGATTTGGGATTATAGTGTCTGTGGTGGATTCAGCGTTTCCTGGTGCTGTTCTACCCCCTAGTGGCTACTGAGAGGAAGTTACTGCAGTTTAATACAATAATATTAATAATCATAATAATGATGCTCATTTAAAGGGAAAAAGGTGTGTTTTTTTACATATTCTTGCATGTTTTTTGAAAGATGTTCATTACAATTCAAATTAATGTCCCACAAACAGTTCAAAATGAAACATTTAGGATTATTTATTGACATCATCATCTTGTCTTATTTCATGTCCCATGTCCACACTCCATGCGTCTCCTCCTCACAACCGAGAGACATCACGTTCATTTACATGATAATAATCATTAGCCCTGCTTCTCTCTCCTCCTCCTCCTCCTCCTCCTCCTCCTGCAGGACTGATCGCAGGACACTTCCCCTGAGAGACAAACAAGCATTTATTATCATGTTTTTTTGTTTTGTTTGATAAGGCCCTGCCCGATGGCAGACCTAAAGCAAGCTTATAATTCTTAAGGTTTGCTATCAAGCCTGTCGGAGGGACTCTATAGTGTCCCAGTCTGGCCTCTGAATCACAACATCAGAATATTTTTTGCTCAAGTCAGGAAATGCAACACAGTTCAAAGCATTGGAACAAAATATGTGATGAGTCCGCTTGGCCTCCTGAATTGGATATCTTTAATATAAATTGTTGTAGAGGAAATCATTTACATTTTTTAGAGATTGACAAAACTGAAAGGAACCTACAGGATCTGCGTAACAATTTTAAAAAGTACATTGGACTAAAAACAATTATTATGCCTGAAAAATTGCCATTTCCGTTTACTGGACTGCATAACCCACAATGCAGAACAATCCGTTGGTGACGTATGAGGGCTCGCGCCGCGCCAGGCAGGCCTCAAGGACGGCGGAGCGCATGCGCGACATTTATGTTGTTGTTTGTGGCGGTAAGATGGCGGCGCTCGGAGACACCTCAGCTCCGGAGGTGAATGGGTTAATACAACAATTCACAGCAATAACAGGTAAAAATAGCATTTTAATTAACATTTGATCTATTGAGTAGCTTTTGGTTATCCAACTGGAATAGCTCCATTGTCCAACAAACCACCAGATGAGTGCGTGGGTATAAAAACGTACGTGAAGTCTTCCCCTGGCCCCGACGCTGTCAATGCTTTGCAGTAGGGGGAAAAGCACAGCCAGTTATCTGCTAAACTCATGTGAAATACTCCGCAAAGGACCGCGAACCCATCCGCGTTGAGTGCGAGCTGTCACAACCACTTAGACGTCTACTATTTTCTTCGCGGCGCTCGTAACTGTTACTATTCCGCTCGCCTCGAGCTGCTTTTCTTCAATTTTTTTTCCATTGCATGTAGTTTGATCATGTGGAATGGACGTCGGCTGTGCAACATTTCCCTTCTTCATCCCCAGCCGGGGCTTTACGTTGTGTTCCTCCCCCCCCCCCCCCCCCCCCCCTCGGACCGTGACGCTAACCGCGCTCGCGTGAGCTCTCCGGTACCTCTCCGCGGCTACCGGCTCGGAGGTTCCCCGGTAGTTTTATGTGTACTTTGACAGGATCGACAGTTTGTTTTTTTGTGAAGTTATTTCAAAGACGGGATACTCGGTTCGGGGGCGGCTGCTGCTGCGAGAGCTGGAAAGTGAAACGGACATGCGCAGTAGGCACGGAAAGATCCGCGTAGCCGAACGGTGCCGTTCACTCGGGGAACGAACTAAAGCGAACACTCCTGCCGTTTCCTCGCGTGCACAGCAGTTACGGAGTTTAGTTTTTAATGTGGGTTCATGAAGTAGTTTAATGAATCACACATCCGGTGTTTCTGCTGCCTCTTCATACCGGAGCCCATGCTTCAGCTACAGTACTGCCTACTTTCCCCCCTAATCATAACCTTAACCCTCCCTCCTTCTTCACATTTCTTAACTTTTTTTTAACTTTTTTAATTTTTTTTGAATTTTGAAATTAAAACTTTAGAAAATAATAAAAAGAATTAATATTGTTTTTGTTTTAAAGTTTAAGTGTCAGGTACTTAAGTTTGCTTTAAATAGCCATTTAAATAAATAAAAAAAAAAAAATTTTGATTTTGAGATAAAAAAAAAAAATTATTATTATTATTTATTATACAGCCCGGGGTCAAATTGACCCCCTTGAAGAATGCCGATGCGAAGTTTGTGTTCAGACATTGAAAGCAATCAATGTTAATTTTTTTTTTTACCCAGTTGTCCCCAAATAAAAATTAGGAACAGTCGTGAAATATGAAGCAAAAAGATAATGTAAATCACTTTTTTTTTAGATGTTAAACATTGAATGGGGTCAAATTGACCCCAAAGATAATAGGAGGGTTAAGACCGGACGCCTATTGTTCCGACCTTAACTTTCAGGCAGTTATTTTGCTTTTCATTCATTTGAGTTCAGTGTTAAAGTCGAGCTGCTTCTCCATCACCGGCTCTAGGGAAGTCGCACTGTCGGTGCATTTCACAGGACCCCGTTGTTGGGACGTTTACTTTGGTATTTACACTAAAAGAGGACCACATGTTGTACTAAAGGAGTACTAGAAGTACTAGAGGATGTTCACATGTCTTGCTTTCAATTGTGTGCATTGTCATAAACAAGTCAAATGAATGAAATTGTGTGGCCCACAATGCAACGGTTTAGCTGTGTGTGATGTGTAGTAAACAGGTCAAAATATAAAGAATACATTAGTATGATACTTTAAATGGATTCATTCGATATACAGGGTTCGTACGGGTCATGGGAAACCTGGAAAAGTCATGGAATTTTAAAATGGTAATTTCCAGGCCTGGAAAAGTCATGGAAATGTGTTATAATCACATGTTCATTTACGTCGAGTTCAGAATATTCATATGTTTTTGAAAGAAAGACTCAAAATATAAGCCGTCATAGGCCAAGTCCAAACAGATGGATTTGGACATAAAGGATAATAGTTTGATTAAAAGAATAACCATTTATATATATATGTTTCAAAGAATAAACACGTATAGTAATGTTTATTCTTTTAATCAAACTATTGTCTCCCATTCTTTTGTTTCATTTAAGGTATATTGTATGCTTTGTATTTCTAATTTTTTCAATACTACATTTTCAAAAATGTTCATGTACAAACTGAGATTTCCGTTTGGTCATGGAAATTTGGTTTAAAGTCATGGAAAAGTCCTGGAATTCCACTGGTCAACATTTGTACGAACCCTGGATATACAGCAGATGAGCTGTGTTGCTGTTGCTATGTCTTGTTGTAAATCATCAGTTTTCCTTACTGTTTGGCTCATTTCGATCTTCCAATTTACGTATAATTTCGAATATTCGCAGTGTTTACAGATGCGTCATCGCTATCGATGCGTGCAGATAAGCAACAAGATCTCCCAGCACGGAATGGACGTGTACGGTTCCTCACCCTGACTGAGTTCATCACGCAAACAAACCCTCACCTATGTCCGCCGCTGTTTCAGGGGCCACGGAGAGCGTGGGGCAACATATGCTGGAAGCATGCAGCAACAACCTGGAGATGGCAGTGACCATGTTCCTCGATGGAGGCGCGATCGCAGAGGAGCCCAGCACCAGCTCCAGTTCGGCAGCTTCAAGCAGCCGAGCGCCCCCTACAGAGTAGGCTGATATTCATCCTCGCCAACCTGTCGGATACAAGCCCAACAAAGTCTTAAATATACAATATATCTATTTGTATAGTGCTGCATATTTGTCTCTTAGTTTAGATTTTTCTTCCTTGTTCTTGTTGTGGTTGTAAATGGGGATGTGGGTGGATCATTTGGGGTTCAGAGTACTGCTGTGAGTGCATCTTTATAACTTGATTGATACCAGATGTGTTGCTCTGGATTGCGTCGCTTCTTGGAATAATACTGTATATATTTCATTATGTCTCAGTGAGGTACGAGCTCCCATTCCCCAGAAGCAGGACATATTGGTGGAACCTGAACCACTCTTTGGAGGTATTGTACTCTTCTAATTCGGCCTCATGCAAAGAAATGTTCAACATAATGGTTGTTTCTGCCCGTGCCGTTCCAGTTGCTGCTGAAACTGACTTCTGATGTGTTTGTTGTACATGTAGTGCCAAAGCGAAGAAGACCTGCTCGATCTATATTTGATGGTTTCCGAGACTTCCAAACAGAAACAAGTGAGTAAATTCAGTCTTTCCCAGCCTCGAGGAAGCGAATGACAATATGTCACTTTTGTCGCAATCTTTTCCACTGCTTCTTAACTTCCTGCGATGACTAGGAATGTTTTTTTTCTTTTCCCAGTTCGCCAGGAACAGGAGCTGCGTAACGGTGGAACAGTGGATAAGAAACTGAGCACCCTGGCAGACCTTTTCCGGCCTCCCATTGAGCTCATGCACAAAGGCAGCTTTGAGACGGTGAGTCGACCGCTGGACACTTTAAACCACGCATCTTTATGCAGTTTCTGTGAACTTTCAGTGACATTTCAGATGTGTGGATGACGAGTGTGGAAACCGGGTCCGCCCTGTGTGGACGGGCCGGAGTAGTGTGCAGTTTGTCATTTTTGATGCATGCATTCTGCCCGGTTGAATGTGCACTCGCAGTGTTTGTGAAATCAGCTGGTGTAATGTGATCACATGATCACTCACCACTAATGTAGATGTAAGATTGTTCTCCTTAACCCTCCTGTTACCTTTGGCGTCAATTTGACCCCATTCAATGTTTAACGTCTCTAAAAAAATTATTGACATTATTTTTGCTTAATTTTTCATGAATTTTCCTAATTTATTGGGGACAACTGGAAAAACACAAAATTCAAATGATGATATGTTTTCAATGTCCTGAACATAACTTGTACGTATCAATGTTCTTTTGAGTTAATTTGACCCCAGGCTGTTTTTCACTGTACAAAACGTGTATCAACTTTTTTATTTATTTAAAGGTCAATTTAGGTAAAAGATATAAGAAATATCAACTTTTTTATTTATTTAAAGGTCGATTTAGGTAAAAGATATAAGAAATATCAACTTTTTTATTTATTTAAAGGGCTATTTAGGTCGCCAACAAACAAACATAGTACCTCTCACTTAATAATATTACAATATTAATTCAAATAATTGTCTGGAGGTTTTAATTGCTGGGGTCAAATTGACCCCACGGGTAAAAGATGTTAGTAAATTTGAAGGTAACAGGAGGGTTAAAGAAACCCGCGTGTACTTTATGGAGTTCGTCATTTGTTCTCCATCCAGCTGCAGCGTAACCTTCTGCTCGTCATCCAGACTTGCCAGTTTCACAAATTGCATCGCTCACTAACGGTCGACATGTGTGCTTCCAGGCTAAAGACTGTGGACAACTAGAGAACAAGTGGCTGATGATCAACATTCAAAATGTCCAGGACTTTGCCTGCCAGTGTCTGAACAGAGATGTTTGGAGTAACGATGCCGTGAAGACCATCATCAGAGAACACTTCATATTCTGGCAGGTATGTAGTTGCAAAGGTCTGTGATGCGTTCATGTTCGGGAAAACTCTGTCTTGATGTCTTTGCATGAAGCGCCCAGCTGGTAAGGTCGAGTTGAGTTCCATTGATGATTTGAGACCGGAATGTAGTCAGTGATGCAGAAATGGAGACCGTCTCCAGCAACAGAAGTGGATCCTAAAGTGCACGAACGGAGAAAATGTCTTTTTTCAAGTACGCAATTCTGTTGTAGTACCCACTTCATCTTCTACCGTACAAAAGACCTTGCAATGAGCACATGAAATCCTTTTAGACTCCTAATCCAAATATTCACATTCATGCAACTCAGTTGTTGTTGTGTATTTTATTCAGTCAACCATTGAAATACAATACAATATTATTCTACATAGTATACAAAACGGAACGACTGAAAAGGTATAGGTAGAAGCAAAAAAATGCTTATAAATTCTAAATTATTAGAATCAAATAAATCCGAAAATGTAAAATAAAATAAAAAAAAAAATATATATATATATATATATATATATATATATATATATATATATATATATATATACATACGTTTTCAACCCTAAACATTACAAAATAATCCTTTTGAAAACCCAAAATGAGTGGACCGTTCCTATATCCATTTTGATGTTGTTCCATAATTGGACTTCTACAATAGAAACACATCTTTTTTTTAATCCCCTTTTTAGTCTTTTGTACAGTAAAATTACAGACATCTCTCGAATCATATTTACACTGATGTATGCGTCTTGTGAGAGGTTCATGTCTCTCTGGTAATCTTCATTTTCTTTCGTTGCAGGTGTATCACGATAGTGAAGAGGGACAAAGATACATCCAGTTCTATAAGCTGAACAAATTTCCCTATATTTCTATCCTCGATCCCCGCACAGGTGAGTTAGTCTCAGCATTATCCACAGTTCTGCTGCTCAATCTTCAATGATGACATATTTAATGACATTTATTGAACATATTCTCGTCCAGGATGTAAATCCTCAACACCAGACTCTCCAACTAAAACCATAAAACAAAGGCCACTAAATACTACCACGATATACTTTTTTTCACGAATAGAAAAGGTCAGCTTTCATATTTTTACAATCCACCTTTTAAAGACATAACTGAAGGAGCTGGCACTTCATCCTCTAGAAGCTCGCTCCATTATAGCAGGAGGTGTGCGACTTGATTTACTCTTTTTACGATGAACAATGTAAAGGAGTTCCCTCTTAAATCATACTTATTATTCCGAAAGTAGATGTGATATTATATATTCTGTGCACAAGCTCATAACCATCAATCAACTCAACCCTAAGTCTCCTATACTTGGGTAGGACATCTGCTGAAGTTCAATTAAATTCCTATGTATATTATTCTATTCTATAATTTCTTTTAAATTAAATATTATACACTACCGTTCAAAAGTTTGGGGTCATCCAGACAATTTTTTGTCTTCCGTGAAAACTCACACTTTTATTTCTTAAATGAATACAAGATTAATACAAAATATAGTCAAGAGTAAGACATTGACAAGGTTAGAAATAATGATTTTCATTGTAAATATTAATGTTGTTCTTCAAACTTGTCGCTCAAAGGAAGGCCAGTTTTAGAGCTTCTCTCACCAGCATAACTGTTTTCAGCTGCGCTCACATAAAAAGGGTTTCAATGTCAAGGAAAAAAAAGTTATACAAAATAAAATAAAAGGGTTTCAAGGGGGTTCTACCCCTCTGCTCGTCTTCTAAGGCAATAACACAATGTACCACTAGAACATGGAGATGGGCCTCTACACACCTCTGTAGAGACTTCATTAAAAAACAGAGAATAGCCATTTACCACATTAACTATAAATATGTGTAATTCATTTTTTTATTATTTTTTTGCCGCACAACACGCAGCGTTGGAATAAGTTCTTTAATGGCCGCAGTAAACAACATCCTTGAGCACTAGTGTGTGATTAAGCAGGAGATCCTTGTGGTTAGGTTATGGGAACAATCCAGGCCAACATGAGTGTTTTCACTCCATAAATAATAAAGATAAATGAACTGCGTTGTCATCCGTGTAACCGTAGAAACCGTACGATACGGGGTTTACATCTGCAGAGTAGTTCTAAATCAATGCAGCCGAGCACACGTGCCGCTCGAATGCCCCGTAGTTGATGTTTGTTGTTGACCTGTGCTGCTCAAAACACGTTCTCTTCAGGTCAAAAGATGGTCGAGTGGAATCAGCTGGACGTGGCGTCGTTCCTTGAGCAGACGGCCGGCTTCCTGGCGGAGCACGGGCAGCTGGACGGGCCGTCCTGCCACGCACCCCCCGCCAAACGGGCTCGCTCGGTGGGTCTCTCTTCTCATGTGTCGCCTTTGATTCCCATTATTCTCTCTCTCTCTCTCTCTCTCTCTCTCTCTCTCTCTCTCTCTCTCTCTCTGACTCCGTTGAAATGAATAGTTTATAAACTCTAGAGCCGCGGCTTTAAAAACACGTAATCACCTTTTCTTATTCAAGACAAATATCCCGTGCTTTTATTTTGAAGGTTTTATTTTTTAATGGATTTATGTTGTAACATTAGAGACATTTTCCTATGTACAACATTTCTACACTCAAATAAACAATAATCACATGCAAAGAGAGTTATTTAACAATACGTTCGAGGAGTTTATAACGTGTTTCCGGCCCTTTAAGAGGGTGGCCGTGATGCTGATTTGGCCCACGGTGAACATGAGTTTGACGACCCTGCTCTAGAGATACTATCTGGGATTTTGGTTATTACACGATAGTAATACATAGTAATCTCTTCACTCTGAGTCTCTGCATACATCTTTTGAAGTGTCCTATCGCGTGAATGCATCAATCCGCATTCAGTCTCTTACCACAGTTAGTTATACCACCCTCTTGGTGTTGTTTTACTCGGCTCTTTGATTAGTTTTCTACAGCTGCGCGCTCTGTTTTCTGTTCTAGGAGAGTCTGATTGATGCCAGTGAGGACAGTCAGCTGGAGGCAGCGATCCGAGCCTCCCTACAGGAGACCCACTACGAGTCCTCAAACGCTCCCGAAGAGCCCGATTCCCCCCGATCCGAGGAGGAGGAGGAAGAAGAAGAAGAGGAAGAAGAAGAAGAAGAAGAAGAATCCGACGCAGAGCCGTTCTCCGACAGCGAGGGTCCCATCTCCGTCGACGGCTCTG
The DNA here is from genome assembly GCA_036178185.1 of Liparis tanakae. Taxonomy (NCBI): domain Eukaryota; kingdom Metazoa; phylum Chordata; class Actinopteri; order Perciformes; family Liparidae; genus Liparis; species Liparis tanakae. Next base: position 2,441,120 of record CM070098.1, read on the forward strand.
ACGGCGAAATGCCGGCGCCCCGCGAGGAGAAAAGTTCCACCGGCAAACACACGGCGCTGCCTGCGGCCAGCGCGGCGCAGCAGCGTCTCCATCCCGACAGTTCCACTTCCACCCACAGAAAGTCTCCGTACAAAGAAAACAACCACAGTCACAAGAAGGAGGAGAGCAAAAAGAACCACCTGGAGCCCTCGGCCGCCGCCGCTCCTCGCCACCCTCAGCCCGACGGGGACGCCGGAGGAAACCACTGTCCCCCGGCGGCGGAGAGCGCCGGACCGTCCAAGACCGGCGCCGCCGACGCCCGTGACGCCGGCTCTCCCGACGACAATTGTACGCCAACGCGCCGTTTACGAACCGCGATGGCGGTGAAGGGATGCGGGCGTTTGAGAGATGTTCACCACCTTGCTTTGTTTGTTTTTTTTTTCAACGTAGGTCCCAAAGCCCGGTTGATGCTCCGGTACCCGGACGGACAGAGAGAACAGGTCTCCTTGTCTTCGAAAGCAAAACTTTTGGTGAGAACACGACACGATGCCGCCGTTTCAAAAGAGCGTGACGGGACGAGCGATAGAACGTCCGCTCGGTGAGGGGGGAGCGTAAGCTTAGCTTAGCGTAGCGCCTGGAGGGAGAGCGCTCACCTGGCTCCCTCTGAAGGTTTAGGCTACATTCACACATAGCCGTATTTACAGAAACGAATATTTCTGCCGCTCCGTTTTCAAAAATAACGTCGTACACACAAGGTCGTTTTCAAAAAAGTTTCTGTTTTATATGAACCCGCAGGAATACGAAGTCTGCATACGTCCTCGTAGGACGCTCGCGTGACGTGAAGCATCTTCAGTCGCACGCTGTGACGTTTGACAACCTAAAACTCTCCACTTTGGCCGGAGTTTTTAGAAATGATCGTTTTCCGTGATAAAACCTCCGTTTTTGTGTAAATGAAAAGCCAAAACGCATGAAGATATATGCGTTTTCCCATCGTGTAAACGGGGTCTTAGACGTCCGCCCACCAGCACCTCTAAAGCTCATTAACACAATATGCAGGGTTCGAACGCTCATGGAAAACCTGGAGAAGTCATGGAATTTTAAAATGGTCATTTCCAGGCCTGGACAAGTCATGGAAAAAACTTAATTCATAAAAGTTTGGGAAAAGTCATGGAAATGTGTTAAAATTATGTGTTCATTTAAGATAAGATAAGATATTCATTTATTAGTCCCACAGTGGGGACATTTCAGGATCACAGCGGTGGATGTACATTAGAGCGTTAATACAAATAAAAGATACAAATGAAAACACAAAACTAACTACTAAAATACTAATACTACTACTAAAATACAAAATACTAATACTAAATTACGAATACTAAAATACTAAATACAAAAAATTCTAAATACTAAATACTAAAAATACTAAATCCTAATACTAAAATACTAAATCCTAATACTAAAATACTAAATCCTAATACTAAAATACTAAATCCTACAAGGGGAAAACAAAGTAAAGTGTTGAGTTGGCTGAAGGACCTGTGCAGAGCTTATATTTAGTTTTAATTTACGGCAAGTTTGAAATAATTAATGTTTTTTAAAGAAAGACCCTCAAGAAGCTGGCGTACACTCTCAATACGTAAAATGTTCTAAATTGTTGAACCCTGAATATACTTTGTTTGATCCAAGTCGAGCAACTAAAGTTTTTTGGACTGCACCACTTGCCGTACTCGAGGAAATTACTGCATCACGCTTGACTTCTGTACACAATAAATGAGATTTAGCCCGTTAATTGTTGAGCTTCAGCGGTGCCGATAAGTCGATTAGCGTTTTCCATTTGTTATGCTAAGCTAAGCTAAGCTAAGCTAGGCGACTGTTGGCTCCAGCCTCATGCATACTCTATGGCATCTGTGTCTTGTCCTCTAACCCCAGGAAACGAAGCTAATAAGCGCATGTCACGACTCACGAAACAATATTTCTAACTGAAATACTCACACTGAACAATACTGCTTGTTGTAAAAGTCTCACTTGTGGTATCTTTCTTCTCCAGGCCCTGGTAAGACACGTCCAGTCCAAAGGTTACCCCAATGAACGCTTCGAACTCGTCACCAACTTTCCTCGAAGGAAGCTCGCCCACTTGGACTATGACATCACACTGCAGGAGGCGGGGCTTTGTCCACAGGAGACTGTGTTTGTTCAGGAGAGGAACTAGCCTTGTCAGACACACTCCCTCCGGCTTGTCCGTCTCTCTCTCCGTTGACCGACCTCCCCCTTTCACCCGTGATCCGGGACGACGTCACCGGCCTCCACCGCAATACATTCTGTTCTCCTGGAATCGGGCCCTGTTTTTGACGGGACGGCTCTCGGCGGATGGACTACTTTCCCCGCCGCTCCACTAATCTGAATACTGACATCTCTGCTGACGGCCCAATTCCTTTTGTGCCGCTCCACAATTGGCCAGTCGGGTGTACGGATGCCGGCACTGTTTCATTAGAGAAAAGAAAATGTGATTTATTCTTTTCTGATGCAGGCTTCATTTTTGTTTTGAACTCTGAGTCACATCAGGAAAGAATAAATATATATATATATAGCTCATATTCCAATAAAAACGACTATAATAAGAATGGATCACTGATTGATGAAGAGGCTCCAGGGACTTGGACAAAAAGACTTTTACCTTCCAGAAAGGATGTGTAATGTTAGAGTTTATTTTCTTGCTCTTCTTGTTGTTTTCTGTACCTGGGGACAGGTAAAGGGAGGCTCATTCTTGTTTTTTTTTGGCCCAAATTTGGTCTCACGCGGTCCTCGTTTCAACAATTGTAATTATGTGGAAGGCACTAAGAGGAAAAAGTCCGGAAATTACAGGTCGGACATCTGTTACACACTAAATCTGAGAGGATTTGGGTGGAGCTGCACATTTTTAATCAAGTTTCTATTGGTTAATTAGAGACCCGTAGATTGTTTTTGGATTTCAACTTTTGATACAGACGGGTGGTACATCTCATCAGTCGGACCTACACTGTACAGAGATGGCTTAGAGAGACTGATATTTAGCCGTAGTCACCGTTACCTTTCTTTTTTATATGCTGCCAAGAAAATATGCTGATGTTGAAATATAACCACCAAAACCAAGGGAGATTCTGCTTGGTCTTTTGTCCCAATTTCAATGAACGTCACAGGCCTAACGTGAGGAGGCAAATGTCATAGGATACGAAGGAAAACTAATATCTACACGGATATAGGAAGACTTTTATGGGATGGGAAAAGCAGCTGCTCTTGAGAATAATCTCAAACAACAAATATGTATTACTCTGTATTCTGTGACGAGGAATTGTTGCAGTACTCACAGAGACCGTGTCCATGCTCAAATTTAGTTAGTACGTCACTTTAATAACTTAATATAATTGTTTCTTGTTTGTCAAGAGCCAAGGTTTCTTATTAACTAGCCTAATTTTTATTGGGCATTCAGGTCTAACATTAACTAACTTGAGTAAATGTCTGGAGGGAGATGAGAGTAATGCCTCCTTCAACGCGTTGAGACGTTTTAGGATCTGGACTGATTGTGGCTGGAGATACCGAGAGGGCTTTATGAAGCTTCATCTGGGCCATAGGGGGCAGTAGTGAGCCTTAAATGGCAACAGTTCAATGAGTAAGTCCAGGATGAAGAAGACCACTAGGCGGTGTAGATAATGAAGGTTTGGATAAAGTTCACGGAGTTGCAGGTGCTCCTGGAGAGCAGCCGTTTTCCTTTTCTATTGGTCTTTGCTATGTTAACACAATCCCCAGTCTTGGGGGAGTGGAGGTGAAGACGCGGGAGAACGTCAGCTCGAATCCCACGACGTGCAAAATCATTTTGTTTGCAGACGTTCACGCGACGTTTAAAAGTTTTGTGCAAATGTTGCGATTTGGATATGACTAAACTATGAGCAGCAATGTCACTAAATCAACAGCCGGGAAAATATTTTAAATCCATAAAGATCCAAATAGGACGACGTGACCAGTGCGACGGTATTTTGAAACCGCAGTTCCCTTTCTTTAGACGCAGCATATCGCTGTGATTCATATATCATTTAGTGTCAAGCCTTTGAAGATCAAATAAACATTTCACTTTGTTGTTTTCGTATTCCCCTTTGAGTGAGGGCTCCCGACTGATAATGGTAACAGTGTCCGTACGGGAGACGGTCGGAGGGGAAGGAAAGGACTCGCAGCTGTACAAACCCATCGAGACCGGGTGCAGGGTTCGTACGGTCATGGAAAACCTGGAAAAGTCATGGAATTTTAAAATAGTCATTTCCAGGCCTGGAAAAGTCATGGAAAAAACTAAAATCATGAAAGTTTTGGAAAAGTCATGGAAATTTGTCAAAATCGCGTGTTCATTTACGCGGAGTTTGAAATAATTAATATGTTTTTTAAAGAAAAACGCTCAAAATATAAGTCGGTGTACGCTCTCAATACGCACAATGTTCTAAATTGTTCATGTTTTACCGAGATTTCAATTTGGTCATGGACATTTGGTTTAAAGTCATGGAAAGGTCATGGAAATCCATCGGTCAAAATGTGTAAGAACCCTGCGGGTGGATGCTCCACTAGCACATTCCTTCACCTCCGTTTCTTTTGTTTGGTGGGCAAAAGGAGGACGAGGAGAAATGTGCTGTCAAAGGGCAGCGCTGCATGAAGCACCGACGCCTTTTCCCCTTTGGCAGAAATGCTGAAGTCCCCTGAAAGCAACAGATATACATTTCGGGTTTTTCTTTGCACAATGGCACCTGGAATTTACTAAATGAAAGGTCAACAGGTCATCTTCCAATCAGTGAACTGTTCACCCTGCTTGAGTCGGTTTATTTTTCAGTTTGTGCGGGTTCTGGAGCTGTTATGTAGGTCACAAAAACATGTTCAAACCCAGCTGGAAAAACACCAACCTAAAAAAGCAATTGAGCGTCTAGTTTGGTTGCAAAAGTTGGATGTTCAGGAGGTTAGATACTTTCACCTAACGGCAGAAACCTGCGTTTATTGAACTTGAAAGTCAGATTTATTTATCAGTGCTTTGAGGTGAATGAGGTAAGCGGTGGCCCCTCACAGCCCTCTGTGTTTGAGGTTGTGTCTTTTGCACAAGAACAACGTTGAACCCAGTCATCCATGGACCTGTCAGCTAGTTCTCAGAAATAAATCAATTGAAGTTAATGTGTAACGTTTCTGGATGGCGGATTTGAGTCACCTGACTTGCCCAATAACATCTGTTTGCAGTTCGTCCCGACCTGCAAAAAGAAAAACAGCTGGACGTACCGACTGAGCAGATTCACTGTGATCGAACAATAGAAAAAGACCTGATAACTAAATAAATGTCACCTTCCTCTCATGCTACAAGCTACATGTGGCTGCGTCCTGCACCCAAGGACAACTTTGAGATACTTGTACTTAACTTGAGTTATTCATATAATGCTATTTTATACTTCGACTCCACATCATTCCAGACAGAGAAGTCACAAGGTACCTTTGAGATTATACCCTAGTCACCCGACGTATTAATATCAAAATAGTGTCATGATATATCATTATGATGTATTATATTTTTCTGCAGAACCTGTTCATTTATTTCCAATACTTTAAATACAAGTTGCAGCATCTGTGCTTCTCCTGGAGCGAACACAGGGCCTGTACTTGTATTGGAGTCTTTTTCAATGTGTATTCGCACTTTGACTAAAAAGCCAGCGTCTCAGTGCATGAGCTGCCACAGACCTGTCCCCTAGCAGGGGAACCACAGGTGTGTTTCATAACATGAAGGATTAATGCCGGCTTGCTGGGACCGTTATAGAACTGAGCCATCGTTAACGTCGACCGGTGTCACCTGTGCTGTTCCCTGCCACCAGAAGACAAGAAAGGCCCATTGCTGTCACTGGGAGTGACAAGATAACTGGGACCGACCGGATTAAACAGCCATGATGTGTGTGTCGTTTCACCAGAAGCTGTTTTTTAAAGGCGCCGGTCGAGAGTGCTGTCGCCGTGTGTGGGTGTCCAGATGAATCATCGCCGGCTCGCTCCTGCACTCGACTTTTACATCTCGCTCTACTGCATTTGTTCACGCAGTGGCACGCTTGCCGTTGTTTTATGCAATATTTTTCAGTTCATTTGAAGAGGCAGTTGTTAATGGGATGTAAATGGACTAAAAACTCTGTGTGCAATGTCCAATAATGCCTTATTAATCCCCTGCCCAACCATCATTGATGATAAGCTTATCCGCCCTGTGATTCAGCACAGACAGGAGGGACTGTAGTCACAGACAGCCACAGGTATTTCAGGAAGATAGCGTGGAACATTTTTTATAAAATTCAAAATTGTTGACTAGAATAAAATATTAATTGTCATATAGCTATATACATATATGAAATGTATTCTCTGCATTTAACCCATCTTTAGTTATTAAGGAGCAGTGGGCTGCAGTGATGCGTCCGGGGAGCAGCTGGAGGGGGGTTCAGCACCTTGCTCAAGGACACTTCGATTCACAGTTAATGTGGAGAGCGGGGATCGAACCCACAACCTTGGGGTTGCAGGACGACCCCCTTACCCCACTGAGCTACAGCCGTAAATATGAATATTTGTGCGGTTTTCTAAATCTTTGATTCCTAAATCCATATATAATTTGTCTGCTGCCTCCCGAGGAAACGATGCTCACTTGAGCAGAACGACTCCAAGAGTGGACTTAAAACCGTGATTGATTTTCGTAAAAAAAGATAAAGCATGCGTTAAATGTCAGCGTGTGCCATGCGGCGCACAAACACGCCGTTGACTCGCTGTGTTATCGAGAGGGCTGCAGAGGGAAGCGTCAGCACGGATTGACAGAGGCACGGTAATCCGTGAGGGTTCAGGAAACTGTGACAGGGGTAAAGACACAAAGCCTGTCACAAGGCAGATAATGAGAGAGTCTTAAATCTGTAAGAAACCAGTAGCCATGAGGCAAGAGGGCAGATCAAAAACTAGGCCAGAGATTCACGGCAACGTGGACAATCGCATAGATGTTGAAGAGGGGAATGCTGGTTAAAGAGGACACTATATATTTATATATATATATATATATATATATATATATATATATATATATATATATATATATATATATATATATGAGGGGAATGCTGGTTAAAGAGGACACTATATATATATATAATTATATATATATATATATATATATATATGTATATATACGTATATATAAATATATATATATATATAATTATATATACTTATATTTATATATATATATAATTATATATATATATATATATATGGACAACTGGTGGACAGGTGGTGAATAATGTTGATAACTTGAGTTGGTGGGAAAGTAACAGGAGCACACTTTCATCCCATTTCATAGTCCGTTTGTTTTCAGCCTCGAACATGAAAGGAACGACTTGCTCATTGTCACAGCAAACACGTTCAGACGCAAGAGCTTGAAGTCGAGGAGCTACTTGGCTGTTAGCTTTATTGCCAATTCCAAGTGGCCTATAATGCGTGCTGCCGTCACTCGTGAGGCAGCACTAAGGCCTTGTGTGACACCAGAGTGAGACCAAAGAGAAGAAAGGAGGTTGACGTATGCTCAGTGGACGTTGGTGAAAATAGAGTTTTCTCACGCCAGGGTTAGAGTCACAGTCATTATTGTAATTGGTGTCTTGACACCAATTACATATTCCTGGAATAAAGGGACAAAGTATATATTAATTTAGCCTAAAGTCTAATGCAAAATAATTGATAAAATGATGTAATTAACCAGAGCCCTGTCTGGTAATCCTGCCTCAAGAGCCAAACTATTTGGCAAAACCAAGAGAAGCGACACTAAGATGTTCCCAAAGTTTCATTATTTCCACAAGTTACTCTAGAGACTGATTTTCCCAGTAATGCACATATTTGAACACAAATCTTTCTGCAATAAAAGTGGGCCACATAATACGAAAAAATAGTGGTTATATCTATGAACCTTATCAGGAGAGCCAATTACATTAATATTACAGTCAAATAACAAAGTCCAACCAGTGGTCTTTCAAAGGAGATACTTTTAGAAAGGGAACTCTGTAGCGTCATGCAACCAGACACAAGGCGATGCATTCAGGTGTTAGTCACACCACAGGGGGTAGAAAGCATATAGAGTACAGGTTTTAAAAAGCAGTTTGAGGTAATTGGAAAAGTGCATTAAAATGTTTTACAAAAGGGAATCAGCAACGTTTTATTTTCAGAATGTAAATGCTGTTAGACAAACATCCTTTTATCCTGAATCGTTATAGACTGTGTAACTTTGCTCAGGTTGCCTAACGTGTGTGTGCTTGTTTACTTTCGTGTGCTGTCCGAAATGTCCTCATACTGGGAATTTCCTGACTCCCCGTTGAGACAATTCAACCATTGTTCGACCAGGAGGACGAGTTTATTAACACAATAACATAGTGTCAACTCGTTCAAAGCGTGTTCTGTTTCCTCATGTCATTGTTAAATTTGAATTTTAACTTAACCCTTTAAGCCCCAAGGCAGTTTTTAGGATTCTGCTCGAAATTGCATACCCAACCTAAAAAGGGTGTATCTCTGCAACCACAAGGGCTATTTGAATAATGTTGTTGTTATAATAAAGGCAACCCATGTGAGCTTTATTTTAGATGTGTAGATATGTTACTGGTTAAGAGTAAATCAATATTTAAACACAGCAAAAATAGAAGTTTCAAGTCCGAATATTAAAAAAAAACACTTTCAGGATGATTATCTCTTTGACATGATGTCTCACTAAGGTCTAACTCTCTCCAAAATCATAACACAATATGTAAACCTTCCCTCTGCAAAGTTTGACTTTGAAAAAGTGAAGCAGAACAAAGTTAGAGAGGGGTTAGTACAGAGAGAATTCAGGCGAATTGTTTTTTAACTAACCCTGACCCTAACCCCATTTGCATTTTCTCATGTACCAAACCTTATATTTCACTTGTATATTATTTATGGTGTTCAATACACTTATGGTGTTCAGTATTTGGCAAAAAAAAGCAATATTTGCAATATTCATAAGCAATGGAACGATTCATGTTGCTGTGTTCTTTGGTTCATAACTCAGTGATGCTTTGGAGCAGAGGGATTTGGTGAATATATTTGGAATCTGTGTGGAGTTGTCTTGCTTGTTGACATCTTTCTTTTTCTGATAGCACCAAGCTACAGGTTGCTAGTTCCGAAAACATGCCGAGTGGGAAAATTATGATTGATATTTTAATAACTATTTTAGTTGGTGTTTGCGTTGTGTTGAAATGGCTGACTAATTATTGTAGCCCATATTCTCTTGATTAATTTGATGTGTAGCATCAATATATTTGTTCATGATTATTGTAATATTTTACACAGTTTAATATTTTCTTTTAAAAAGGACCATATATGGTCCCTTGGGGCTGTGATATCATTTGTTCTCTGTTCATCACATTTTTTAAATTTATTTTTAATTAGTAGTGAGTCTTGGAACAGAAAGTAGACCTAGACGACCTGAGGGGTCGGGTGGTTCGTAAGGTAACAGCAGATGTATTTAGTAGGAGGTTGAATTCAATTCTTTGTCGGACAGGACGCCAGAGCAAAGACCTCAGAACTGGAGTGATGTGATCCACTTTCCTAGTCTTAGAGAGGACTCAAGCTGCAGCTTTCTGACTGACTTTTTACAGAGACCTGTGAACGCACCGTTACAGTCCTCAAGTCTACTGAAGATAGATGGACAGGCATGGACAGGTTTCTCTGAATCCTGCTGAGACATAAGTCCTCTAACCCTATATATATATATATATATATATATATATATATATATATATATATATATATATATATATATATATATAATTTAATTTTACAGTGCTTTATTTATATTTACATTTACATATATGTTGTATATATGCTGTGTATTTTATGTTATTTTGTATTTTATATTTCACCTTGCACACTTTACTTTATGCACTTTCTTTCTTTCTTTCTTTCTTTCTTTCTTATACTTTATTGTGTTTAGTTTTATCGGGCTGCTTCTGTTGTCACCAAATTTCCCCTTGGGGATTAATAAAGTATATTTCATTCATTCATTCATTCATGATATTCTAAATGTCTTGATATGGCTGTTCAGGTTGAGCTCTGAATCCATAACTACACTTTGATTTCTGGCTTGGTTTGTGGCTTTTAACATCAGTGATTGAAGCTGAATGCTGACTTTCAATCATTCGGCGATGCCAGCGTCTCCATTAGTTTGTGTGTGTGTGTGTGTGTGTGTGTGTGTGTGTGTGTGTGTGTCCCCATAGACCTTAAATATAAAGCGACATTACATAAATTCAATTCAATTCAGTTTATTTGTACAGCCCGATTTCATAAATTACAAATTTGTCTCAGAGTGCTTTACAATCTGTACACAGACATCCCTGACCTTTGACCAGGAAAAACTCCCAAATAACCCTTCAGTAGGATTACTCCTACATTACTCCTGTAACAGACTGTTTCAGGTGTGTTGGTGTTGCAGACATGAGGCACGAGTTCCAGCTGATGTTCTTATTCCTAACGGGGTTGATATTTCCTAGGGCTCAGGAGTCTGTGCCATGTCTGGTGGGGAGACTGGAGAGAGCCTGCAGCGAGGCTTCATGCTACAGAAGCTCATGAGAGACAGAAACTGTCTCACGATGAGGAGGTTTGTCCTCTTGGAGAGGGCGAGTTAGTGTGGCTTAACAACCCGACTGGTTATTATCGACTTGTTAAAGCTCTGTGGTCGTCACGTCACCCGTAGTTTCCCCCCAAAGCACCAAAGACTAGCCGACACCACATTCTGTTCGGTAACATCCTTTATTTGCCACACTTCAGACAACAGACTGTGATGCTGCTCCTTTATGGGAGCAGCATCAGCTGAAGTGGCTGATTACCAATCAGCCAGTTCAGCCAGCAGCCGAGGCCAATTAGAGACCCCACCCCCACACACCTCCACAGCTGCCACACGACTAATCTGATATTTCTTTTCTTCATGACTTGCGTAATCATTTGTTTCTAGTAAATGCAAAAACAGAGTAAAACATGTACTCTTTCAAAGCTCAAGGTTACATATTCAAATGTTCCAGAGTTTTACTTGGAAATTGATGGAGAAGATTAAATGATTATAAAATACTGCTGATTAATGTTCTATAACATACTGACAGGATGTCAATAAAGTAAATCTTTGCCAAGGCTCGTTTGGCCATGTCAACAAGATTGTGTTTGTCTATTGCCCAAGTTCTTAAATAATTGATCGAGATGAGCTCCATGTTCTGACAAAACTCAACCAGTAATACAGCAATTAATGTCTGTTAATGACCAGATAGCTACATGACTCTTGATTGGATGGAGCTCCTTTGGAGAATTTTCAGAGTAGCCAAAAAGCACGGTGGCATTTATAGTGATTATAGTTATTTGGTGGTAAAACATTTTGTATTGCGTCTTTTATACCAAACCAGTTTAATGTTTATCAAGCCCATGATCGTTTCGTATCAGTCCATTTTGACCCCTAGAGTGTTTTACAACAATGCTTTACAGCCAATAAGCCACCGCATTTGTTCTTGACTGTTTTTCGGCATTGTAAGCACATTTGACAAGATGGCTATTTTTGTATATACGCTGTCAATTCAAATACCACAGTGCACTTTAGTGACATCTGATGAATTCCTAAACATTACACTATTACAAAAACAGACCATACTGTCACCACAAAAGAGCATTAGCAAGGCTTTATTTGAGAAAAGTCAGGCACGAGTTGACAGAACAGAGTTGATCCCATAACACAGGTAATGTAACATTGTGTTTCAACGGCATGAAAAGAGCCTCATGTGGGCGTGATTGGTCACCGGATAGTTGATTGTAGGTGATGGTAGTGCAACGTATCTGTTTGTCGGTCTACAGCGAGATCAGTAAGAAAATATGATTTGGGGGTTTAATGTGTGAAGAGTGGTGAAGGTGCCCAATCACTGCAGGCCGAGTGAGGAGGCACCACATGCTCCGTGGCGGTCGCTAGTTTGTTTCCTGGCAGGAATGGAAAGAGCACGATTTCTCCAGATCTGTTGGGAAGGGAAATAAAAGAAGAGATCACGTATTTAAGCTGAATGTGATGCGTCTTGGATGCAGAGATACGTTTTGAAAGTTAACTTCTCGTTAATGTCCCACGACTCTTGATTCGACCGACGGGACTACAGACCTGGAGTGTTTGCAGTGCACTGTCTGATCGAATTCATGGCGTTCATGTACTCTGGTCCCAGAAAGCTGTCATAGCTCATTCCAGCTTCAACCACCTGGAGACACTTGGTGGAGTCCTGGAAGAGGAGGTTCCTTCCACCTTTGGACTGGAACATGCGGAATGAGGCCTCACTGCCAGCGGAACCAAATAAGACCTATAATGAGAAAAAAAGGGAGATTTCCAGCTCATACTGGGGGATCCCGAGGCGTTCCCAGGCCAGCCGGGAGATATAATCCCTCCAGCGTGTCCTGGGTCTTCCCCGGGGTCTCCTCCCAGTTGGACGTGCCTGGAAAACCTCCAATGGGAGGCGACCAGGAGGCATCCGAATTAGATGCCCGAACCACCTCAGCTGACTCCTCTCGATGCGAAGGAGTAGCGGCTCGACTCCGAGCTCCCTCCTGATGTCCGAGCTCCTGACCCTATCTCTAAGGCTGAGCCCGGCCACCCTACGGAGGAAACTCATTTTGGGCGCTTGTATTCGCAACCTCGTTCTTTCGGTCACTACCCAAAGTTCGTGACCATAGGTGAGGATTGGAACGTAGACCGACCAGTAAATTGAGAGCTTCGCCTTTCGGCTCAGCTCTCTCTTCACCAAGACGGACCGGTACAGCGCCTGTTTTACTGCTGCAGCTACACCGATCCGCCTGTCGATCTCCCGCTCAATCTTACCCGCACTCGTGAACAAGACCCCAAGATACTTGAACTCCTTCGCTTGGGGCAGGCGCTCTGTCCCCACCTGGAGGGAGCAATCCACCGGTTTCCGGCAGATCACCATGGCCTCAGATTTGGCTGTGCTGACCCTCATCCCTGCCGCTTCACACTCGGCTGCAAAACGCCCAACGAGTGCCGGAGGCCATGGTCTGAGGATGCTAACAGGACCACATCATCTGCAAACAGAAGAGAGGCAATCCCAAGACCCCCAAACCTGACCTGCTCCACCCCCAGGCTGCACCTAGATATCCTGTCCATGAAAATCACAAACAGGACCGGTGATAAAGGGCAGCCCTGGTGAGACCAACACCCACCGGGAACGTGTCTGACTTACTGCCGAGGATGCGAACACAGCTCCTACTGCAGGCGTACGGAGACCGGATAGCCCGTAGCAACGGGTCTGGAAACCCATACCCCCGCAGCACCCCCCACAACAATTCCCGAGGGACCCGGTCGAAAGCCTTCTCCAAGTCTACAAAGCACATGAAGACTGGTTGGGCAAACTCCCAGGACCCCTCGAGGACCCCTGCGAGGGTGAAGAGCTGGTCCACAGTTCCACGACCGGGACGGAATCCGCACTGCTGGTCTTGAAACTGAGGTTTGACTATCGGTCGGAGCCTCCTTTCCAGTACCCTGGCATACACTTCCCCAGGGAGGCTGAGAAGTGTGATACCACGATAGTTTGAGCACACTCTCCGGTCCCCCTTTTTGAAAATGGGAACCACCACCCCGGTCTGCCAGTCCAAGGGCACTGTTCCAGACCCCCACGCAACATTGAAGAGACGTGTCAACCAAGACAGCCCAACAATGTCCAGCGCCTTCAGCGTCTCAGGGCGGATCTCATCCACCCCCGGCGCCTTGCCACCAAGGAGCTTTTTAACAACCTTAGCTGCCAGGGATATTGGTGCGACCCCCCCCCCCCCAAGTCTACAGGCACTGCCCCCTCTAGAGGGGACATGTTGGCCGGATTTAGGAGTTCCTCAAAGTGTTCTTTCCACCGCCCGATGATTTCCCCCGTCCGGGTCAACAGCTCCCCCCCATGCTGAGAACAGCCTGGGGTAGGCCCTGCTTTCCCTTCCTGAGCCGTCGGACGGTTTGCTAGAACCTCTTTGAGGCCGACCGAAAGTCCTTCTCCATGGCCTCCCCGAACTCCTCCCATGCCCGAGTTTTTGCATCCGCGACCACCGTAGCTGCAGCCCTTTTGGCCTGCCAGTACCTGTCAGCTGCTTCAGGAGACCCCCGGGCCAACCAGGCCCGGTAGGCCTTCTTCTTCAGCTTGACGGCTTCCCTGACCTCCGGTGTCCACCACCGGGTTCTTGGGTTGCCGCCACGACAGGCACCGATGACCTTCCGACCACAGCTCCTGTCGGCCGCTTCCACAATAGAGGCTTTGAACATGGTCCACTCGGATTGCATGTCCCCAACCTCCCTCGGGATGTGTGAGAAGTTCCTCCGGAGATGGGAGTTGAAGACCTCCCGGACAGGGTCCTCCACCAGACGTTCCCAGTTCACCCGCACTACATGTTTGGGCTTGCCAGGTTTCTCTGGCCAACTCCCCCGCCATCTGATCCAACTCACCACCAGGTGGTGATCAGTTGACAGCTCTGCTCCTCTCTTTACCCGAGTGTCCAAGACATACGGCCGCAGATCAGATGATACGATTATAAAGTCGATCATTGATCTCCGGCCTAAGGTGTTCTGGTACCAAGTACACTTATGAGCCACCTTATGTTCGAACATGGTGTTCGTTATGGACAAGCTGTGGCTAGCACAGAAGTTCAATAACAGAACACCGCTCGGGTTCAGATCGGGCAAGCCGTTCCTCCCAATCACCCCCCTCCAGGTTTCTCTGTCATTGCCCATGTGAGCGTTGAAGTCTCCCAGGAGAACTATGGAGTCGGCAGGCAGGACCCCTCCCACCGACTCCAAGAAGGCCGGATACTCTGAACTGCGGTTCGGTGCATAAGCACAAACCACAGTCAGAGGCTTACTCCCCGCAACCCGTAGGCGCAGGGAGGCGACCCTCTCGTTCTCCGGGGCAAACTCCAACACAGCAGCGCTCAGCCGGGGGCTTGTGAGTATCCCCACTTCCGCCCGGCGCCTCTCACCCTGGGCAACTCCAGAAAAGAACAGAGTCCAACCCTTCTCCAGGAGCTTGGTTCCAGAGCCAGCGCTGTGCGTGGAGGTGAGCCCAACTAGATCTAGTTGGTACTGCTCCACCTTCCGCACCAACTCCGACTCCTTCCCCGGTAGCGACGTGACGTTCCACGTCCCTAGAGCTAGTCTATGCTGCCAACACAAGTGTGCCAACCCCCTCAAAATGCCCTTTTGGACTTTGACCCTGTATTTTTCCCTCACTGACCTGCTGCTCCAAGAGAACGCGAACAACCTTGTTGCGGCTGTCGGGGCGAGTCACCACCGCGTTCGCGGACACAACACCCAGGTTACAGGAGAGGTAGTCGGTGACCGGCACTGAACTCTTCGGACTCCTCGGACAGATCAGCTGGTAATCATCATTGGTGACTTTAACAAAGAAGAGGAGCAAGAATGTTATAGCTTTATACAAAATGACTCATTCGCAGTTTAGATGTGGACCGGTCCGTGTCCGTCTCCTACCAGCTGCGTTGTCGAGTATGGTCGAGTGTTTGATGAAGGCAACGTCTCCGGCATTCTCAACCAGACATCTACAATGAAGACAACACAAGTTGAGCAACATGAAGATGGGTTTTCCACCCAGAGCAGGGGGAACTGGAAGAGCAGTTCACATTCATTTGCTCTGTCAGATGAGAACATTGATACCACTCTCATGTCTGGTTGCTAAGCAAAGAGCTGGAGTTGAAAGGCAGTTAGCTTAGCTTAGCATAAAGAAAGACAGTTAATGTGTCTCTCTTCAAAAGTAAAACAAAATGCCTGAAATAATGGATACAATGTATCTTGTCTATTTACGCCACAGACAAATATTAAAACCATTATTTGGGGGTTACGGGGCCGTTTGCATTATTACCATTTCTGATAAGTCCCCCTTGAACCACACATTTTTATTTTTTACGCATCCGTCAAACAAATCAGATACAGATAATAAGTGACTTATAACAACCCTTGGGCTAATCTCGGCCTCCTGGTTGAAGCTCGTAAACGTAGCACGCGGACATGCGAGCGGTATCAATCTTTCCTAATGCTCAGGAACAAGGCAAACGTGCGCATTTCCCAAAATGTCTCTATCCTTTGAACATTGGAGCGTCCTGAGAATAAATGCACTGCCATCCTACCTTAAGGCGCCGTTGTAGCCGTAGTATTCCTCTTCAGCGCTGGCTTTGCACTTGAAAGAATCATCGGGAGTATTGCGGTTGCCGACGCACTGAGCGCAGAACGGAGAGGCGGGGTCTGAGCCGGGGGCGCAGCCGCTGCTGAAGAACTTGGCTGAGGAGAGGAGGGGACACGATGTGTTGGCGTTACACTCGCCGTGTGGAGAAGGCCACCGCCAGAATGTGAAGCCACACTAAGGAGCGACGTCTTTTTGTCAAATATGACTTTACTTCAGCTTTACTGTCTAAGCCAGGACAAAAGGATGTTGCAACAAGTGAACTTTGTAATTAAATACGTGAACATTTTGCAGCGTTGAAACGTTTCCTCCTGTGGTCGAGAGGAAACATAATCTGGCTGGAGTTGCGTTGCTGAACATATTTGAGATGTTCCCTGTCACACTCACTGAAGTCACAGTCGTTGGTCTGTTTGTGTATTTGACCCATGGGGACGTTCCAGCCGGCAGTTCTGCCGACACCAGTGTGGCAAGACCTCTTGCCCTTCAGGGTGTCCCAGGTCAACCCTGAACTCTTCTTTACCACGGCGACAGCGTAGTAAGAGGAGGCCTTGGCTGCGAGAGGGAAAGTACAGCAGGCAGGAATCAAAGAAATATCCCTCGGACAATTATTGGTATCAAGTTAATTCTTTTAAAGGTTCATCTTAAAGCTGTGAGATGAACATTTTCCGCTCCGTAATTTAAAAATGTCCACACAGTATCATTTGTTACTTGAGAAATACAGTGTTACACTTCCATGTTAATCAGTTCCAGGTAAACCCTTTGCATAATTAAAGTCTTTAATCCATTGCACAACTAGATGTTGTCTAGGATCGTTGCTATTGTCATATAGTCACATAGATGGAATGTTTTCTCAAGGCTCATGCATAAAGCATAAATCACACGTTTGGTTTTCCTGTCGGAGATATCGTAACATTTGATTGAGTCTGTATTACCTTCAGAGACGCCGCACTGATCTGCGGAGAGAGACAGAGATTAACTTATTGTAGAAAAGTTAGAAATAAATGTAACGGCGCGGTGTCTGTGCGATGTAAGCGTCCCACCTGCGTCGTACTGCTCCACCATAGCAGGGACAAGACCACACTTCCCAGCGGTGTACACCTGTCCTCCATCCACTGCCATGGCGTCGGCCTCTTTACGCTACAGGACGACAGAGATAACAGATAATCAGATTCACACATTGGAACAAAGAAAAACATCTCACGGTTGTGACAAAAAGACCGTTTTACCATAATCACTTCCAGGCACTCTTCAACTGTAGAACGAGTCTGGCATTCGACTTGGTCGCCGTCACCATAATTGCCGGCGCTCCACTCGTCACACTTGGCCGTCTCAGCGTGGCCCACGGCGCACCATTTAATGGCAGTGGATTCAATGCCTGCTGGCTCTGGAAAGTGAAGTGCAACCATAAACCAGTGTCTGCGGTCTAAGGTGAATACGTGTGTTGTTGTCGACTGATGTTAAAAGTACCTTTCCTAAGGGAACGGACGATGCTCATATATCCAGCCCCCAGATACAGGAAGGAGTCGGTGTTTGGGGGCAGCGGCACCAGCTTCGCGGTGGAGTCCTTGAACATCAGGTTTTTGCCAGGTGGATAGGCTTCAGAGGAGAAGAGGTCAAAGCCCTAACAGACAAAAGGAACGTTCTTTCGTTATGTAAGCCCACGAGTTACACGTTTCAATGAATCCCTGTTTCTCAACGGGGAACTTTGTGCACTACAACATGTAGTAACATACCTGGACTGCAGACAGGCTGTTCCAGATTAAGTCAGCCAGCTGTTGGTCCTTGCGGCTGACAACAGCGTCGGCTGGTGCTCTGGCCAGGTGGCAGTTTTTATAGTTGTCTATGGGCGCCCTGGTGTTGTCTTTGCACAGCAGCGTAGTTGCCCTTCTCCGACTCTGAAAGTGTGGCACAACAATGAGACACACGTTATTTAAATATTCCACTTCAACATAAACATTTTACCCATCTTCTCCTAACCCTGTTTAGTGAAGTCAAAGTCTACGGTTCATCAAAGGAGCGCTTTGTTTACGAAAATATTGTATTAGTTATTATATTATTATGTTATGTTAGATTCTGACAAAGAGTGAGAATCTTAGCTGTGATGTTAAACATAAAAAAGTGTAATAAATAGGGCTGTCAGCGTTAACGCGTTAATCTATGCGATTAATTTGGCCGCGTTAACGCACAATTTTTTTTTTTACGCAATTAACGCAACTTTGTTTACTTCCGGTGTTCGTTGATGTTTTTGCACTTTTGAGTGTCAAGCCGCGGCAGTGTGTCTGACACTGTTTACGTTTTTAAAACGATAAGTTTTCCGCGAAAATACTGAGCAGAAACTCTTGGATTAATAAACCGGGTTTCCTCCTCCGCTCCTCCCTCCCGTCTGCTCCTCCGCTCCACAGACACACAGAGGGGCGACGGGTCGGGTGACGTGGCGCGGAAAGAACTCGTCACACGAAACCTTCACCGTGATTGGTCAATCAGTTTGTCTGTCAACATTTTGCGAAAAAAAATACAATGAACACTCAGTAAATAACAAGACCCGCCCACCTCCCAGGTGAAGCTCATTAGCAGCCTGTCAGCCAGAGAAGACAGAGAACACGAGGAGGACAATGAGCCTCATGTAGAAATGAGATTGTTCTGGGATGTTTGATGTAGAACACGTGGGGTTGTGTGTCATATGCAAAAGACTTTAAAAGGTGAATTTAAATATTTTTGTAAAATGTATAAAATGCCTCCAGCCTCCAGAGTGACACATTTGAATGTGAGTGAGTTTCCAAGGCCACTGGTTCTGGTTCTGCTGCTGTTCAATGTTAAAGATGACAGGACCAATGTGTCTCTAATTCACCTTGTTTTACTAATCTGATGTTTCACTGAAGAAACAATTTATCATCCATGATATTATATACCTGGCTGGCCCTTTAAAGGTAGGAGCCTCTCTGAGACAGCTGTGTGAAGGTGTCTTTAACAACAAATACTATCAAACAAGTGTCTAAAACACACGCTGTCTTAAGTGATTACTGCTTCATTTAGAAGATTGTCTTTAGAAGAAAACCCCCCAGATATTTGTGATTAATCGCGATTAATGAATTTCAAAATGTGCAATTAATTAGTTAATTTTTTTTAATCGATTGACAGCCCTAATATATATATATATATATATATATATATATATATATATATATATATGATGCTGCCTGTCTAAAGGTATTTTTCTTATTTTGTTGTTATTGTAATTGAGAAAACATCTAATTTAATAAAAAAGATATATGGTAATTACATTACATGTCATTTAGCAGACGCTTTTATCCAAAGCGACTTACAATAAGTGCATTTCAACCTAGAGTACAAACTGAGAACAAGTAACATTTCCTCAACATAGTCAAAACTACAAAAGTACCATAATAAGAGCCATTCAAGTGCTACTAAAGTGCAAGTCTGTGTTTAATCAAGATATAGTCAGAAAAGGTGTGTTTTAAGTTTCCGGCGGAAGATGTAGAGACTTTCTGCTGTCCTGATGTCAGTGGGGAGCTCGTTCCACCACTGAGGAGCCAGGACAGCAAACAGTCTGGATTTCGAGTGATTAGTTCGAGGTGACGGAGTCACAAGTCGGTTGGCTGTTGCCGAGCGGAGCGAACGTGCCGGGGTGTACGGTGTGACCACATCCAGGATGTAGACGGGGCCCGATCCGTTCAGAGCACGGTACGCCACAACCAATGTTTTGAAGCGGATGCGGGCCGCCACCGGTAGCCAGTGAAGAGAGCGGAGGAGCGGAGTGGTGTGGGTGAATTTCGGGAGGATGAAGACCAGTCGAGCGGCTTTATTCTGGATGAGCTGCAGAGGCCGGATGGCTTTAGCAGGTAGACCAGCCAGGAGGGAGTTGCAGTAGTCGAGGCGCGAAATGACCAGAGCCTGGACAAGAACCTGCGCCGCCTTCTGGGTAACAAGAGGCCGTATTCTCCAGATGTTGTGCAGCATGTACCTACAGGAACGCGCTGTCGCAGCGATGTTGGCCGTCAGGGAGAGTTGACTGTCTAGCGTCACCCTGAGGCTCCTGGCAGTCAGGGTAGGGGCCAACACGGAGCTGTTGGAGGTGGTGGTCAGGTCGTGAGTGGGGGAACCTTTCCCTGGAAGGAACAGTAGCTCGGTCTTGTCAGGGTTGATCTTCAGGTGGTGTGCAGACATCCACTGAGAGATGTCGGTCAGACAGGCAGAGATTCGCGCCACCACCTGTGTTTCGGACGGTGGGAACGAGAAGATCAGTTGGGTGTCATCGGCATAGCTATGGTAGGAGAAGCCATGCGAACGAATGACAGAGCCGAGAGAATTGGTGTACAGAGAGAAGAGGAGGGGACCCAGGACGGAGCCTTGAGGAACCCCAGTAGTGAGAGGACAAGGATCAGATACAGATCCTCTCCAAGTTACCCGGTAAGTGCGGTCGGTGAGGTAGGAAGAGAAAAGAGCGAGTGCTGTGCCTGAGATCCCCAGGTCCTGAAGAGAAGAGAGAAGGATCTGGTGGTTCACGGTGTCAAATGCAGCAGAAAGGTCTAGAAGGATAAGGACAGAGGAGAGAGAGGCTGCTCTAGCAGAGTGAAGCTGCTCAGAGACAGCAAGGAGGGCCATCTCTGTTGAGTGGCCGGCCTTGAATCCAGACTGGTGGGGGTCAAGAAGGTTGTTGCTGTGGAGGTAGGAGGACACTTGGTTAAAGATAGCTCGCTCCAGAGTTTTGGAAAGAAAGGGAAGAAGAGAGACCAGTCTGTAGTTGCTGACTTCAGACGGGTCGAGCGTGGATTTTCTTCAGGAGAGGGTCGACTCTCGCCTCCTTCAGAGAGTTGGGGAAACAGCCAGTTGAGAGGGAGCTGTTAACCTTCCTCCTGTGTTAGCTTTCTGTTACCATCTCTTATGTTAACGGGTCGGTTTTGACCCGTGTCTTAAATCAGCTGTAAAATACACTAGAAACAATTATCTATCATTCAATTTGTTTCTCATCTCTTGGTTACCTTGTTAGGCTTCCTTATCCATGAAAATATTGGTTTTAATATTTTTGGTGTGGGCCTCTGGGCCTTTTGTTTGTCAGTATACCCCTCGATTTCAATTAAAAAAATGGTAAAATGAACCTCAAGAGAATCATATAAATAAATAAAGGGTTGTTGTGTTACCTGGCTATTATTGAGGGGTATTAGAACACATCTCTTAAATATTTTTTTTTAATTATTTTTTTTATTTTAATATTATTAACTATAGTAACATCTATGGTGTTAGGGTCAATTTCGACCCATATATATTTACTTCAAGAAA
The DNA here is from genome assembly GCA_036178185.1 of Liparis tanakae. Classification (NCBI taxonomy): domain Eukaryota; kingdom Metazoa; phylum Chordata; class Actinopteri; order Perciformes; family Liparidae; genus Liparis; species Liparis tanakae. Next base: position 2,462,659 of record CM070098.1, read on the forward strand.
AAGGCTAAAAAGTATTTTTTTCAGCAATAGAACTTCAATACGAACACAAAATAAAGAGCAGAACAAGTCATAACACAAAATATAGATTTGCAAGGTCAAACAAACAACAACCAGTCAAGCAAATCAAACCAATATAAATCAATTACTAGTTCCAAAGAACTTGGATGTGTATGTGTGTGTGTGTTTAGATGCATGTGTGGCAAAAAGTGACACTTTTAGTGTGTTCTTTGCAGAGATATTTCTTGCAGTTGAAGCACAATACGTTTGTCTTTCTGTCCTTACTGCTTGGGCAGACCTGGCACCTCTTTCTCTTAGAATCAGGTGGCCTGCGTGGGGTTGTGGCTGTGGCTGTTCTGGTTGGTGTTGAGGGAGGGCTGGCTGAGGAGGATGCTCTTTGCGTTGCTGATGGTGAGGACGGAGTGCTAGGTGAGCTCTGTAGTTGTCTGACCAAGGCTGCAGCATCTGGGCCTGGGGCACCCGTTCCCTTCGCTCAATGTGTGGATTGACAAGGGAATTTCCAAGCTCCTCAAGAAACATTCTCCGCTTGCTATTTTTGGTTGAGTTCCACCCTTGGTGGATGTGGGTCCACAACACAAATGCATTACATGCAGACACATCGAGGATGCTGTAAAACACAACCATTGGCCATCTCCTGGTCATTCGCTGGCAAGTGTAGGTGGCAGTCAGCTTGTCCAGGGTGTCCACTCCTCCTTTGTTTTTGTTATAGTCGAGGATGATTGTGGGCTTTTTGTCACTTCTTGATGACACAGCTGCATCTTTGTGAAGAGTAGACATAAGTATCACAAAATATTTCTGCCTGTTGATGCGTCCCAGAGACTTTCAGTGGCCTCATTGCAGGATCTGTACACTCCAGCAATAAGAATAACACCAATATAAGCATCCAGGTATTCCTCATCAATGTCTTTCCACAAGTCGCCATGAACTTCACGCGTCACAGCAAACCTTGTGATTCCAGGGGTCATTTTGATGACATTTGCAGCAGCTGCCCTGCCATGTATATCATGAGGTACTGAGCTCCAACAGATTTTACCATTTTTGGACTTGAATCTTTCAGCAGGAGCAGCTTCACCACCAGTGACCTCCTCATCAGACTCATCAGATGTGTCTGTGTCTTCTGGATGATACTCCACATTGTCTTCGTCCTCAGAAACCTGCTCATCTGTATTGCTGTGCTGCTCTATGTCCTCTCCCTCATTTTTACCAAAGATATGATCCAGAATGATTGGGAGAGGAGCTGGCTGTCACTGTGTTGGCTGACAGTGCACTTATGATTTCAGTTTTGGCTCTAATTATTGCTTTATAATCTTATTTTTATAACCGGGTCGAAAACGACCCTAACAACACAAAGGTCATAATTTCAATCAGAGCATTTCATAATTTAGTGAAACCAAATGTTTTTGTTTTATTTTGTTGAAATAGAGGTTCCTGACAAAGTCATAAAGCCTTGATGCAAATAAACCAAATGATGTGGTTCTTTTATGCATTTAAAACCTAAAACGGGTCGGTGCCGACCCTAACACAAGAGGAAGGTTAATAAGATGGGTGAGAAAGGTCAGAAGGTCAGGAGCAACAGCCTGGAGGATGTGAGATGGGACGGGGTCAAGGGCGCAGGTGGTCGGTCGAGCAGAGGTTACCAAGCTAAGAACTTGACTGGGAGACAGGGGGTAAACGAGGAAAGAGAGGGGGATGAAGGAGTTGGTGTAGGTGAAGTGATAGAGGATGGATTAGTAAAGGAGGAGCGTATGTCGTCTATCTTGTTTGTAAAGTAGTCGACAAAGTGGCTCGGCAAAAGGGAGGAAGGAGGAGGGGGACTCAGGGGATCAAGGAGGTTGGAAAAGATAGAGAAGAGTTTTTTGGGGTTAGAGAAGGAAGACTGAATTTTGGTCAGGTAGAAAGAGCTTTTGGCTGCAGAGATAGAGGCAGAGAAGGAGGAGAGAAGAGATTGATAGCAGAGCAGGTCTTCCGCTTGATTCGATTTGCGCCATTTCCTTTCCGTCGCTCGCAAGTTGGCTCTCTCGGCACGCACCGAGTCAGACAACCACGGAGCCGGAGAGGACTTGCGAACCGGTCGTATCTTAAAAGGACAAAGCGAATCAAGAGATGAAGACAGGGAAGAGAGGAGAGTGTCTGCGGCAGAGTTAGGCCGCATGAGTGAGAAGAAGTCAGTTGAGGGGAGAGCGGATAGGACAGAGGAGGCCAGAGAGGAGGGACAGAGGGTGCGAATGTTGCGGCGTACAGTAGATACGGGTGGGTTATCAGTACCAGAGAGTGAGAGAGAGTAAGAGATGAAGTAGTGGTCAGAGACATGCAGAGGAGTTACAGTGAGATTAGAGGTAGAGCAGTTTCTAGTAAAAATGTAATCAAATCAGGAAGGAGAACAGAGGAGGGGTTCCGGTACGCGAATGAACGAGTCCTATAGTAACTACAAGTAGAAATATGCACAGGTATGGAAAACACACACATATTTACAAAATGGTGTAATAATACTCCGCCACCCACAGACTCCAACGGAAGACTCCTGTGTCTTTGTCCTCCGAGTCTTGACTCCAACGGAAGACTCCTGTGTCTTTGTCCTCCGAGTCTTGACTCCAACGGAAGACTCCTGTGTCTTTGTCCTCCGAGTCTTGACTCCAACGGAAGACTCCTGTGTCTTTGTCCTCCGAGTCTTGACTCCAACGGAAGACTCCTATGTCTTTGTCCTCCGAGTCTTGACTCCAACGGAAGACTCCTATGTCTTTGTCCTCCGAGTCTTGACTCCAACGGAAGACTCCTGTGTCTTTGTCCTCCGAGTCTTGACTCCAACGGAAGACTCCTGTGTCTTTGTCCTCCGAGTCTTGACTCCAACGGAAGACTCCTGTGTCTTTGTCCTCCGAGTCTTGACTCCAACGGAAGACTCCTATGTCTTTGTCCTCCGAGTCTTGACTCCAACGGAAGACTCCTGTGTCTTTGTCCTCCGAGTCTTGACTCCAACGGAAGACTCCTATGTCTTTGTCCTCCGAGTCTTCGTCCGATGAGTCACACGACGCCTCAGCTGACGCCTGTAGACCCAATCCGGTTATGAACAGTTTTTCTAATTACCTCCAGCCGCGTTAATCACCGGCCCTTTTTGTATTCAAATGACGCTCTATTGAAACCAGGTGATGAGCGATCGTCCAATCAGTGTAGCTTCCGCTAACAGTGACTGGAAACACTTCTCACCCAAAACAAATCTTAAACAACACAGACTAACAATCTAGGAGCTTAAAAACAGCAGATACAACAGTAATTTAGCAGATTTAACTAATTTAAAGAAGATACTTAACAGGATCCAAGAAATCGGTAGTCCTTCCTCCAAGGTAGAAAATGCACACTGCAGATTCAGTCCCAAGAGTTTCTTATTTAAGAACACCTGAGGACACTCTTCCAGCCGCGGTAATCACTGGCCCTTTTAACTAACTATTAATGAACTATTAAACAGGATGAGGGCATTTAACTAGTCTCATACTGTAGATTTGAAACAACTGACGAGTTTATTTACTTCCTATGAGTCCATAATTCATACTAGAATAAATGAGCGCGTGACACTGACCAGGTACAGTGAGGTGATTCACAAAAGCCACGTCTCCAACGCCGTCCTTCAGGCACCTGTTGAGAAGAGCCGTCGACAGGAACACCAACATGAGTGGTTTGTATGTTCCCAACGGTACAGCCCATTTCCACTGGGTTCAAGGTTACATCACATTACAATGTCACAGGACGGAGGTGTGGTCATATCTGGAAGATGCATGTGCAGAGGTGTATGGAGGACGACACAACGGAGAAGGATCAGAGATCAGAGACTAATACTGACTGGAAGGCTCCGCTGTCGTCGTAGTACGGCTCATTGTGAGACTTGGAGCAGTCTCCCCTGCAGAGTTGGCACAGATTGCTGCCCCTCATGGCCCCCGGGACACAGCTGGCCGAGAAGTAGTCGCTCACCACTGCGAGACAAAAAGCAGAGTCGTTAGCAAAGATCTTAGAGACGTTTGTCCCAGTGCCTGTAAAGCAGCTCCACCACCCACCGAGGAGACAGCTTGACCACAACAGGAATACAGTCTCAATAAGGCTCTTTATTACTCTGGACAAGACTGGAAAGACTTGTAAATCATCAACACTGTGTTCTACAGGGGGTGTACGGGCCAGATTGATTCTTGGCTGGGCGTGGTAATGACTTTATGTTCAAACCTGACATTTTTACACTCAGATTAAGCAAATTAAATGTGCTGATCGGTGATCTTTAGAGGTGCTGCAGGGTGAATTTTGGACAGAGCCGTTTCCCCTTGTTCCTGCTGGCTGTAGCCTCATTTAACTGGCAGGTCTCCCCTTACATGAAATGACAGGTATCTGAGACTACAACTCCAGAGAAAACACATTTCACACTGCGATCAGTCGGGACGTGTACGCGGAGTCACTTTCATTTGAGGGTTGTGCCTCACATAGTGTAACTTACCACTGACAATAGCTTCATCTTCAATGCCTTCCCACTGAATCAAACCCATGGACAGCAGGGTTCCGATGGGGATGTTCCAGCCTGCAGATTTATAAAACCCAGTGTGGCAGGATTTCTTCCCCCTGAGGTCCCTCAGGCCAAATGTAGTGCCCTTCTTCACCACAGCAACGCCGTAGTAACAGGTCTCCGACGCTGGATGTGAGCAGAACAGGAAAAAGTCAAAACATGCAGCTCATTTAAGATCCCCTCTCTTGTGCCAAGTCGATCAGTAGAGAGCTGATTCGTGAACATACCGGCGGTGCCGTAGTCCTCAGCAATAATGGGGTGCAGGTTATAGAGGCTCAGTCCAGCAATGTAGATGTCCCCTCCGTCCAAAGTGACGGCGTCTGCCAGATCATCCTGATGGGAAATAAAAACACCCACAAACTGTCAGCAACCAGCAACATGCGGTTTCATTTCTACTTTCTCCATACATTTCAGGGTTAAATATTGTACTTTCTTGCTCTTTTGAAGGTGTTTGATGGCGGTTGTTAACAGGTATTTGTAATCTATGGCATTCTCTAAACTAAACATATGATCAATGTCCAAAATATAATTCAGGGTTGAAGGTAAATGATCAAATAAAGCAGTTATCTACACCTCAACCAGCTAACACATGCAGCTTATAAATACATGCATCACACATATGAATAACATGAGTTGTGGATACTTACACATGTTTAATTATACTGGTGCCCTTGTTTGTACTAATGTTGGATTATTTTGTCATTGTGGAAGCGGTGGAAAATAACATTTACTCCAGCATTGAACACTTTTGAGTTATTTATACTTTGCATTTCCATTTGTTTCCATATTCGAGTGAAATATTGTCCATGTTAGTCCACGACAGCTATATTAATAGATTCAGATTTGGCATGTTGAGCATGAATACGATGCACCGTGAATGATACACATTATTTTATTACAGCATGCTCTGGGTAATATTTCTCTCCTCACCTTAATTGCGTCGATGCAGTGCTTGGTGGAGGTCTTCCTCACGCAGGAGAACACCGGAGCTACGGCCGCGAGCGCGAGGCACTTCTCCTGTTCTTTGGGCGAGGTGACGCACCATCTCACGTGGGTCGCGGACACGGCGGCTGCGAATGCACATCGGGTTCAATCACAATGCAGGCACAGAGAGCGCGGAGTACATGTGGACTCACGACGCATGACATGTCCTTACCGAGGCACCCGAGCAGAGCGGCGAGGAGGAGAGTCTGCATGTTGGACGGCGGGGTCTCCAGGTCAGCAGTGCAGGCCGTCCGGGAGGCAGCTCGGCCTTTTTATAGCAAACCTCTGGCGGAGCTGGGAAGGGGGTGGGGGGAAAAGAAGAGAAAGAAAAGACGCAACACTTTGCTCAGGTTTCCTAATGTGTGCCTGCTTGTTTACTTTCGTGTGCTGTCCGAAATGTCCCCATACTGGAAATTCACTGACCCCCCTTGGAAACGATGGAGCCATTGTTTGAACAAAACAACGAGTTTATTAACATGATAACATAGTGTCAACTCATTCAAAGCGTGTTCTGCTTCCTCATTTCATTGTTGGATTGGAAGTTTATGTTATTTATTTTATACTTGTAGTATGAATTGTTCTCTGTTCATCACATTTTTTAAATTTATTTTTAATTAGTAGTGAGTCTTGGAACAGAAAGTAGACCTAGACGACCTGAGGGGTCGGGGTGGTTCGTAAGGTAACAGCAGATGTATTTAGTAGGAGGTTGAATTCAATTCTTTGTCGGACAGGACGCCAGAGCAAAGACCTCAGAACTGGAGTGATGTGATCCACTTTCCTGGTCTTAGAGAGGACTCGAGCTGCAGCTTTCTGACTGACCTTTTACAGAGACCTGTGAACGCACCGTTACAGTCCTCAAGTCTACTGAAGATAAATGCATGGACAGGTTTCTCTGAATCCTGCTGAGACATAAGTCCTCTAACCCTCGATTTATTCTTCAGGGGATCTTAGGCTGATATTCTAAATGTCTTGGTATGGCTGTTCAGGTTGAGCTCTGAATCCATAACTTCTGGCTCGGTTTGTGGTTTTTAACATCAGTGATTGAAGCTGAGCGCTGACTTTCAATCATTCGGTGATGCCAGCGTTTCCATTCAAGATCGTTGGAAAGAAGACTTGTTTTTCAACTTTCACAGTAGCTGCTCTCTGCTGGCATGACGACCCATTAGCCAATCAGAACCCTTGTACTGTTGTTGCTATATAATAATTCATCTTTATTCATAAAGAAAATGTAAGATAACAGTCTGATGCTGTCCAGAGGCAGGATGTATTGCATCATCAGTGTATTGCTGCTTATGCTTCAACTCGGTCAGAATTTTTTGGGGGCATTGGGTTACCTTTTTTGGGGTTTGAGCACCTGCCCCCCAACATGTCTGTGGACGTGCCTAACCCTAACCTTGCCTGGTCTTCTTTGTTAGTGCCCCCCCTCCCTTTGGTAGTCCTTAAATATAAAGTGACATAACATTAATCCTAATATTACTACTACTACTACTACTACTACTACTACTACTACTACTACTACTACTACTACTACTACTACTTGCACACAAATTAGGGACAAGGACAACAAAGATATACAGATAACTAGAAATATAACTTGTGTATACAAATTAAAAGACTGGATTATGTGCAGTATGCATACATAAATATGATTATATACTCTATAAACAATGTTAGGATTGTGATGTACCTTTCAGAGCAGTTGCTCTTAGACGCTCTGATCTTCTCTGTCAGTGTGTTCCTACCCAAATGTGCGTTTTTGTAAGTATTGGCTGCAGTGACTGCCATAAGAGTTATGTTGAGTCACTGTTACCCAACAGAAGATCAACGTTTTTATTAGAGCCCTCGTGACGACTTTGTTGTAGAGGAACTTATTGTTTTTCAAGGAATTGTGTTTCTCCAGCAATGAACGTATTTTGGGGGGCTTTATCATATCCCAAAGGCGTTACATTTGACATGCATATCAGGACTGGCGAAGAATTAGTTAGAGCTTTATTGTCCTTGTCCCTTATTTCTGTGCAAGTAAGTTAGGAGTGTAACTGAGCGTTATGGGTTTGCGTATCTGGTGCACTTATCACAAGAATCAGGAGAACAAACGTGTCGCTCAGCCCACGGCTTCTCTCTTCATTCCCCCCAAACTCCCGTTACCCTTTCTCTCTACGGCAACCCCGAAGGGACATATCATCTGCAACACCAACACACCTGAAACAGTCGGTTACATACGCCGCCCCCTCAATTTTAAACATCCCTGTTTAGTAACCAACAAACGCAAATAAATTAACACAAATCCACGAGAGAGAAACCAATAAATTAACATAGTGTTAAGGAATGGCTGGGAGACACGGGGAGTAAGACTCAAAATTCGACTTCGAGACAAGGTAGTGGTGTGGCCGAGAAGCCCCCACTTAAAGAGAAGACAGGAGGGACAGACCGTGATGGTCGGGCCAGATTGTACAGCTTCAACCTATCATGGCGAACCACCTGGGCCCTGTCTAGCGGGTCAAGCGGGTGGACGATCCGGTATTTCAGGGCCGCCTCCTCGCCTGGAGCCAGCGCCTCCTCAACCCTGGTGGGCCCTTCCAGTGAGGCGCCAGTTTGGCGACCCTCAGTCGGGTTGTTAAGCCACACTAACGCGCCCTCTCCAGCCTCAGGGATCCCGTGCACTAGCACGTAGTCATGGAACAGGCAGCGAGCCACTGCGCGAGCATTCTGATTAAGCAGCGGATACAGGTTAACACATTTAGTGTTAACCTGCACGCACTACACTGTCAGATTTGACAACTGTAACGGTGCGTTCACAGGTCTCTGTAAAAAGTCAGTCAGAAAGCTGCAGCTCGAGTCCTCACTAATAATACCAGGAAAGTGGATCACATCACTCCAGTTCTGAGGTCTTTGCTCTGGCGTCCTGTCCGACAAAGAATTGACTTCAACCTCCTACTAAATACATCTGCTGTTATCTTACGAACCACCCCGACCCCTCAGGTCGTCTAGGTCTACTTTCTGTTCCAAGACTCACTACTAATTAAAAATAAATTTAAAAATGTGATGAACAGAGAACAAATCATACCACAAGAATGAATTAAATAACATAAACTTACAATCTAACAATGAAACGAGGAAGCAGAACACGCTTTGAATGAGTTGACACTTTGTTAATAAACTCATTGTTCTGATCAAACTGGCTGTATCGTTTCCAAGGGGAGTCAGTGAATTTCCAGTATGGGGACATTTCGGACAGCACACGAAAGTAAACAAGCAGGCACACATTAGGAAACCTGAGCAAAGTGTTGCGTCTTTTCTTTCTCTTCTTTTCCCCCCACCCCCTTCCCAGCTCCGCCAGAGGTTTGCTATAAAAAGGCCGAGCTGCCTCCCGGACGGCCTGCACTGCTGACCTGGAGACCCCGCCGTCCAACATGCAGACTCTCCTCCTCGCCGCTCTGCTCGGGTGCCTCGGTAAGGACATGTCATGCGTCGTGAGTCCACATGTACTCCGCGCTCTCTGTGCCTGCATTGTGATTGAACCCGATGTGCATTCGCAGCCGCCGTGTCCGCGGCCCCCGCGACCCACGTGAGATGGTGCGTCACCTCGCCCAAAGAACAGGAGAAGTGCCTCGCGCTCGCGGCCGTAGCTCCGGTGTTCTCCTGCGTGAGGAAGATCTCCACCAAGCACTGCATCGACGCAATTAAGGTGAGGAGAGAAATATTACCCAGAGCATGCTGTAATAAAATAATGTGTATCATTCACGGTGCATCGTATTCATGCTCAACATGCCAAATCTGAATCTATTAATATAGCTGTCGTGGACTAACATGGACAATATTTCACTCGAATATGGAAACAAATGGAAATGCAAAGTATAAATAACTCAAAAGTGTTCAATGCTGGAGTAAATGTTATTTTCCACCGCTTCCACAATGAGAAAATAATCCAACATTAGTACAAACAAGGGCACCAGTATAATTAAACATGTGTAAGTATCAACAACTCATGTTATTCATATGTGTGATGCATGTATTTATAAGCTGCATGTGTTAGCTGGTTGAGGTGTAGATAACTGCTTTATTTGATCATTTACCTTCAACCCTGAATTATATTTTGGACATTGATCATATGTTTAGTTTAGAGAATGCCATAGATTACAAATACCTGTTAACAACCGCCATCAAACACCTTTAAAAGAGCAAGAAAGTACAATATTTAACCCTGAAATGTATGGAGAAAGTAGAAATGAAACCGCATGTTGCTGGTTGCTGACAGTTTGTGGGTGTTTTTATTTCCCATCAGGCTGATCTGGCAGACGCCGTCACTTTGGACGGAGGGGACATCTACTTTGCTGGACTGAAAAACATTAACCTGCACCCCATTATTGCTGAGGACTACGGCACCGCCGGTATGTTCACGAATCAGCTCTCTACTGATCGACTTGGCACAAGAGAGGGGATCTTAAATGAGCTGCATGTTTTGACTTTTTCATGTTCTGCTCACATCCAGCGTCGGAGACCTGTTACTACGGCGTTGCTGTGGTGAAGAAGGGCACTACATTTGGCCTGAGGGACCTCAGGGGGAAGAAATCCTGCCACACTGGGTTGAATAAATCTGCAGGCTGGAACATCCCCATCGGAACCCTGGTGTCCATGGGTTTGATTCAGTGGGAAGGCATTGAAGATGAAGCTATTGTCAAGGGTAAGTTACACTATGTGAGGCACAACCCTCAAATGAAAGTGACTCCGCGTACACGTCCCGACTGATCGCAGTGTGAAATGTGTTTTCTCTGGAGTTGTAGTCTCAGATACCTGTCATTTCATGTAAGGGGAGACCTGCCAGTTAAATGAGGCTACAGCCAGCAGGAACAAGGGGAAACGGCTCTGTCCAAAATTCACCCTGCAGCACCTCTAAAGATCACCGATCAGCACATTTAATTTGCTTAATCTGAGTGTAAAAATGTCAGGTTTGAACATAAAGTCATTACCACGCCCAGCCAAGAATCAATCTGGCCCGTACACCCCCTGTAGAACACAGTGTTGATGATTTATAAGTCTTTCCAGTCTTGTCCAGAGTAATAAAGAGCCTTATTGAGACTGTATTCCTGTTGTGGTCAAGCTGTCTCCTCGGTGGGTGGTGGAGCTGCTTTACAGGCACTGGGACAAACGTCTCTAAGATCTTTGCTAACGACTCTGCTTTTTGTCTCGCAGCGGTGGGCGACTACTTCTCGGCCAGCTGTGTCCCGGGGGCCATGAGGGGCAGCAATCTGTGCCAACTCTGCAGGGGAGACTGCTCCAAGTCTCACAATGAGCCGTACTACGACTACAGCGGAGCCTTCCAGTCAGTATTAGTCTCTGATCTCTGATCCTTCTCCGTTGTGTCGTCCTCCATACACCTCTGCACATGCATCTTCCAGATATGACCACACCTCCGTCCTGTGACATTGTAATGTGATGTAACCTTGAACCCAGTGGAAATGGGCTGTACCGTTGGGAACATACAAACCACTCATGTTGGTGTTCCTGTCGACGGCTCTTCTCAACAGGTGCCTGAAGGACGGCGCTGGAGACGTGGCTTTTGTGAAGCACCTCACTGTACCTGGTCAGTGTCGCGCGCTCATTTATTCTAGTATGAATTATGGACTCAGGAAGTAAATAAACTCGTCAGTTGTTTCAAATCTACAGTATGAGACTAGTTAAATGCCCTCATCCTGTTTAATAGTTCATTACCATATATCTTTTTAATAAATGAGATGTTTTCTCAATTACAATAACAACAAAATAAGAAAAATACCTTTAGACAGGCAGCATCATATATATATATATATATATATATATATATATATATATATATATATATATATATATATATCTCAGATTCATTGAATGTTATGGAGGGCAAACTTTTTATGAGAATGACATAATTAAGTCAAACGGAGGAAAAACAAGAAGCCAGTCCCCGTTTTCATTGTTCAAACTGATGTATACAATATATTATTTCCATCTTAAAACCAAGCCAATTATCTGGTGATGGGAGGATCAGTCTCTAACTCTATGCATATATCTATGTATTTATTTATTTATGTATTCATTCTCCACACAATATAAACCTGTATCATATACGCGTATGAGGCTGTTTTAATACTTTATTACACTTTTTTATGTTTAACATCACAGCTAAGATTCTCACTCTTTGTCAGAATCTAACATAACATAATAATATAATAACTAATACAATATTTTTGTAAACAAAGCGGTCCTTTGATGAACCGTAGACTTTGACTTCACTAAACAGGGTTAGGAGAAGATGGGTAAAACATTCATGTAGAAGTGGAATATTTAAATAACGTGCGTCTCATTGTTGTGCCACACTTTCAGAGTCGGAGAAGGCCAACTACGAGCTGCTGTGCAAAGACAACACCAGGGCGCCCATAAACGACTATAAGAACTGCCACCTGGCCAGAGCACCAGCCCACGCTGTTGTCAGCCGCAAGGACCAACAGCTGGCTGACTTAATCTGGAACAGCCTGTCTGCAGTCCAGGTATGTTACTACATGTTGTAGTGCACAAAGTTCCCCGTTGAGAAACAGGGATTCATTGAAACGTGTAACTCGTGGGCTTACATAACGAAAGAACGTTCCTTTTGTCTGTTAGGGCTTTGACCTCTTCTCCTCTGAAGCCTATCCACCTGGCAAAAACCTGATGTTCAAGGACTCCACCGCGAAGCTGGTGCCGCTGCCCCCAAACACCGACTCCTTCCTGTATCTGGGGGCTGGATATACGAGCATCGTCCGTTCCCTTAAGAAAGGTACTTTTAACATCAGTCGACAACAACACACGTATTCACCTTAGACCGCAGACACTGGTTTATGGTTGCACTTCACTTTCCAGAGCCAGCAGGCACTGAATCCACTGCCATTAAATGGTGCGCCGTGGGCCACGCTGAGACGGCCAAGTGTGACCAGTGGAGCGGCGGCAATATTGGTGACGGCGACCAAGTCGAATGCCAGACTCGTTCTACAGTTGAAGAGTGCCTGGAAATGATTATGGTAAAACGGTCTTTTTGTCACAACCGTGAGATGTTTTTCTTCGTTCAAATGTGTGTACACTGTCTATATTTATATATATATATATATATATATATATATATATATATATATATATATTATTACACTGTCTATATATATATATATATATATATATTATATATTTTTTTATATATATTTTACATTGCTGTATTTACATATATGTTGTATATATACAACATATATTTTATTTTGTATTTTATATTTCACTTTGCATACTATAATTTATGCACAGTCACTTTCTTTCTTATATCTATGTTTTCTTGTGTTTAGTTTATTGGTGCTACTATGTCAACAAATTTCCCCTTGGGGATTATTAAAGTATATTTCTATTCTTCTATTCTATTCTATCTGTTATCTCTGTCGTCCTGTAGCGTAAAGAGGCCGACGCCATGGCAGTGGATGGAGGACAGGTGTACACCGCTGGGAAGTGTGGTCTTGTCCCTGCTATGGTGGAGCAGTACACCGCAGGTGGGACGCTTACATCGCACAGACACCGCGCCGTTACATTAATTTCTAACTTTTCTACAATAAGTTAATCTCTGTCTCTCTCCGCAGATCAGTGCGGCGTCTCTGGAGGTAATACAGACTCAATCAAATGTTACGATATCTCCGACAGGAAAACCAAATGTGTGATTTATGCATGAGCCTTAAGGACCATTGAAAGAAAACATTCCATCTATGTGACAATATATATATATATATATATGCCCCATATGACAATAGCAACAATCCTAGACAACATCTAGTTGTGCAATGGTTTAGAGACTTTCTAGATTATGCAAAAGTTTACCTGGAACTGATTAACATGGAAGTGTAACACTGTATTTCTCAAGTAACAAATGATACTGTGTGGACATTTTTTAATGACGCAGCGGAAAATGTTCATCTCACAGCTTTAAGATGAACCTTTAAATGAATTAACTTGATACCAATAATTGTCCGAGGGATATTTCTTTGATTCCTGCCTGCTGTACTTTCCCTCTCGCAGCCAAGGCCTCCTCTTACTACGCTGTCGCCGTGGTAAAGAAGAGTTCAGGGTTGACCTGGGACACCCTGAAGGGCAAGAGGTCTTGCCACACTGGTGTCGGCAGAACTGCCGGCTGGAACGTCCCCATGGGTCAAATACACAAACAGACCAACGACTGTGACTTCAGTGAGTGTGACAGGGAACATCTCAAATATGTTCAGCAACGCAACTCCAGCCAGATTATGTTTCCTCTCGACCACAGGAGGAAACGTTTCAACGCTGCAAAATGTTCACGTATTTAATTACAAAGTTCACTTGTTGCAACATCCTTTTGTCCTGGCTTAGACAGTAAAGCTGGAGTAAAGTCAGGGTTCGTACGGTCATGGAAAACCTGGAAAAGTCATGGAATTTTAAAATGGCCATTTCCAGGCCTGGAAAAGTCCTGGAAAAAACTTAAATCACAAACGTTTTGGAAAAGTCATGGAAATTTGTTTTAATCACTTGTTCATTTACGCCGAGTTTGAAATAATGTATATGTTTTTTTTTAAAAAAAGGCTAAAAATATAAGCCGGCGTACGCTCTCAATACGTAAAATGTTTGATATTGTTCATGTTTTTACCGAGATTTCAATTTGGTCATGAAAATTTGGTTAAAGGTCATGGAAATCCATCGGTCAAAATGTGTAAGAACCCTGTAAAGTGATATTTGACAAAAAGACGTTGCTCCTTAGTGTGGCTTCACATTCTGGCGGTGGCCTTCTCCACACGGCGAGTGTAACGCCAACACATCGTGTCCCCTCCTCTCCTCAGCCAAGTTCTTCAGCAGCGGCTGCGCCCCCGGCTCAGACCCCGCCTCTCCGTTCTGCGCTCAGTGCGTCGGCAACCGCAATACTCCCGATGATTCTTCCAAGTGCAAAGCTAGCGCTGAAGAGGAATACTACGGCTACAACGGCGCCTTAAGGTAGGATGGCAGTGCATTTATTCTCAGGGCGCTCCAATGTTCAAAGGATAGAGACATTTTGGGAAATGCGCACGTTTGCCTTGTTCCTAAGCATTAGGAAAGATTGATACCGCTCGCATGTCCGCGTGCTACGTTTACGAGCTTCAACCAGGAGGCCGAGATTAGCCCAAGGGTTGTTATAAGTCACTTATTATCTGTATCTGATTTGTTTGACGGATGCGTAAAAAATAAAAATGTGTGGTTCAAGGGGGACTTATCAGAAATGGTAATAATGCAAACGGCCCCGTAACCCCCAAATAATGGTTTTAATATTTGTCTGTGGCGTAAATAGACAAGATACATTGTATCCATTATTTCAGGCATTTTGTTTTACTTTTGAAGAGAGACACATTAACTGTCTTTCTTTATGCTAAGCTAAGCTAACTGCCATTCAACTCCAGCTCTTTGCTTAGCAACCAGACATGAGAGTGGTATCAATGTTCTCATCTGACAGAGCAAATGAATGTGAACTGCTCTTCCAGTTCCCCCTGCTCTGGGTGGAAAACCCATCTTCATGTTGCTCAACTTGTGTTGTCTTCATTGTAGATGTCTGGTTGAGAATGCCGGAGACGTTGCCTTCATCAAACACTCGACCATACTCGACAACGCAGCTGGTAGGAGACGGACACGGACCGGTCCACATCTAAACTGCGAATGAGTCATTTTGTATAAAGCTATAACATTCTTGCTCCTCTTCTTTGTTAAAGTCACCAATGATGATTACCAGCTGATCTGTCCGAGGAGTCCGAAGAGTTCAGTGCCGGTCACCGACTACCTCTCCTGTAACCTGGGTGTTGTGCCCGCCCACGCGGTGGTGACTCGCCCCGACAGCCGCAACAAGGTTGTTCGGGTTCTCTTGGCGCAGCAGGTCAGTGAGGGAAAAATACAGGGTCAAAGTCCAAAAGGGCATTTTGAGGGGGTTGGCACACTTGTTTCGAAGTTTAAAGATGTTTTTTTCTGGCCTTGTTATCAGGGTTCGTACGGTCATGGAAAACCTGGAAAAGTCATGGCATTTTAAAATGGTCATTTCCAGGCCTGGAAAAGTCATGGAAAAAAATGTATTCATAAAAGTTTTGGAAAAGTCATGGAAATGTGTTATAATCACATGTTCATTTACGCCAGGTTTGAAATAATTAATGTGTTTTTTAAAGAAAGACGCTCAAAATATAAGCCGGCGGACGCTCTAAAATGTTCATGTTTGTACCAAGATTTCAGTTTGGTGATGGAAATTTGGTTTAAAGTCATGGAAAAGTCATGGAAAAGTCCATCAGTCAACATGTGTAAGAACCCTGTGTTATGGATGTCGAAATTACTCGATCAAAGGAACATTTGAAATCTCCCTTTTTTTTCTCTCATTATAGGCCGCATTTGGTTCCACTGGCAGTGATGCCTCATTCCGCATGTTCCAGTCCGAAGGTGGAAGGAACCTCCTCTTCAAGGACTCCACCAAGTGTCTCCAGGTGGTTGAAGCTGGAATGAGCTATGACAGCTTTCTGGGACCAGAGTACATGAACGCCATGAATTCGATCAGACAGTGCACGGCAAACACTCCAGGTCTGTAGTCCCGTCGGTCGAATCAAGAGTCGTGGGACATTAACGAGAAGTTAACTTTCAAAACGTATCTCTGCATCCAAGACGCATCACATTCAGCTTAAATACGTGATCTCTTCTTTTATTTCCCTTCCCAACAGATCTGGAGAAATCGTGCTCTTTCCATTCCTGCCAGGAAACAAACTAGCGACCGCCACGGAGCATGTGGTGCCTCCTCACTCGGCCTGCAGTGATCGGGCACCTTCACCACTCTTCACACATTAAACCCCCAAATCATATTTTCTTACTGATCTCGCTGTAGACCTGTTTTTAGAAGAACGACCGACAAACAGATACGTTGCACTACCATCACCTACAATCAACTATCCGGTGACCAATCACGCCCACATGAGGCTCTTTTCATGCCGTTGAAACACAATGTTACATTACCTGTGTTATGGGATCAACTCTGTTCTGTCAACTCGTGCCTGACTTTTCTCAAATAAAGCCTTGCTAATGCTCTTTTGTGGTGACAGTATGGTCTGTTTTTGTAATAGTGTAATGTTTAGGAATTCATCAGATGTCACTAAAGTGCACTGTGGTATTTGAATTGACAGCGTATATACAAAAATAGCCATCTTGTCAAATGTGCTTACAATGCCGAAAAACAGTCAAGAACAAATGCGGTGGCTTATTGGCTGTAAAGCATTGTTGTAAAACACTCTAGGGGTCAAAATGGACTGATACGAAACGATCATGGGCTTGATAAACATTAAACTGGTTTGGTATAAAAGACGCAATACAAAATGTTTTACCACCAAATAACTATAATCACTATAAATGCCACCGTGCTTTTTGGCTACTCTGAAAATTCTCCAAAGGAGCTCCATCCAATCAAGAGTCATGTAGCTATCTGGTCATTAACAGACATGCATTGCTGTATTACTGGTTGAGTTTTGTCAGAACATGGAGCTCATCTCGATCAATTATTTAAGAACTTGGGCAATAGACTAACACAATCTTGTTGACATGGCCAAACGAGCCTTGGCAAAGATTTACTTTATTGACCCACTGTCAGTTTTATTTAAAAATATGCACCTTGTTCATTTTGACACGTTGCCCAACTTAGGCAATTATTTCATGACCAAACACACGTTATAGAACATGAATCAGTATTTTATAATCATTTAATCTTCTTTATCAATTTCCAAGTAAAAATCTGGAACATTTGAATATGTAACCTTGAGCTTTGAAAGAGTACATGTTTTACTATGTTTTTGCATTTGCTAGAAACAAATGATTACGCAAGTCATAAAGAAAATAAATGTCAGATTAATTGATAATGAAAATAATTGTAATGCCAATATTCCTCTATCCATTAACCATGAGTACAAATGAGAAGCCCTTGGATAAAAGCAGACTAGAAGAATATAATAGAATAGAAATATACTTTATTAATCCCCAAGGGGAAATTTGTCGACATAGTAGCACCAATAAACTAAACACACGAGAATAAAATATAAATAGAAACATTGACTGTGCATAAAGTATACAAAGTGAAATATAAAACACAAAATAAAAATAAAAAATAAAAAATATATATATATACACAACATATATGCAAATATATATTACTATGACTACATATTGTATGGGCCATTACATTAGCTGGATCATCATACTTGACAATAGAATTAAGGACTTCAACACTCATCAATCAGAACCAGTATTGTTTATTTGACAAGTATTTTTGACAAAGTAATTTGACTCAGTGAAAGGTGCAGGACAATAAACATATAATAAAACAATAGAACAATACACATATAATAACAACAATACATGTATAATAGATGAATATGGTCAATAACAAACAGCACAAAGGGTAACTTTTAAGTAAAGTAGCTGAAAAAAAACAAAGAAATAAAACCAGTCTACTCACAAGACTTTTAACAGTTTATCACAGAAACTGTTGAATTAAAAATAATTATATATATATATATATATATATATATATATATATATATATATATATATATATATATATATATATATATATATATATATATATATATAATTCTGACCTCTAAAGGACTTTATTCTTAAAATCGGACCAGCTGTGTCAGGCCCTGCACGACCACTCGTTTTGTGAAAGGCATGATGTTTGTTTCAGTTAATAATGTGCTTTGAAAAGTAGACTGAGAGGCAAAAGTTGATCAAATTGACTTCGACTCCTGTGTCACGTGACTAAGGAAACGGCCTCACGATGTAATTCTCCCGGAAGTTACCCATGCGACTTTGAGGCGCACCGGCTCCATACAGCAGAAACATCGCATTATGGCCTCGCGCTGAGCCTCCTGATGCGACAGTTGTGTACATACTTAACCGGCAATCCGTCACCATCGACGCCTTGATCATGGACCTCCGGTCCAGAGGCTTTTTCCGGGGCCATCGGAGTTGTCATTAGTACTCCCGAAGTGTTATATTATTTGATTTTGAGCACTGTCACTTTTGCACGCTCGGGGATTTAAACCGAAGTGACAGTAGCGGCATCACCCCGTCTGCCGGTCCGCTAGCTAGCTCGCTAAGTCAATAGCCAAGAAGGGCATTACTTTTCTTTTGGAGTAAAGGACACGGAAACTACAACACAACTACGTCCAGTAACAGCCGACTGACCAGAGGGCGACTCCCCGACTCCCCGACATACTCAGTATTGATTCCTGGTAAGAATAAAAACCAACTGACGGCGGAAGTAGTAGCATTTAAGTACACCCGAACAGGGCTTCATTTTCCTCAAAGGCATCCAAGCTAGCTAGCTAGCTAGCTGATGCTATCTGGTCGAGCGGGCCCTGTCGACTGTCAGTCCCCAGAGCTAAAGAAAATACACGAAATCCGACGCATCGCATCGTGTTAACGCGAGTACACAGGTAAAAGGTAGGTGCGTCGTCGTGTGCGGCTGCGTGGCGAACGTTGGCTGACACGAGAAAGAGGATGACAGTCGGGTCGCGCGTGCGGCTAAAGCGCCAGTTGGTGACCGTTGCTCCGAGGGCTAGCCCGTGAATGCCAGTTCGCGGGCAACCAACGGGTTGATTGTGACAGTTTGACATAAATAAAAACAACCCCGATGTTATTTTGCTTGTTCGCGATACTGGCGCGAGTGTACACGTCGGATTGGCGGGTTCACGCGCTCGCGGATCTCACTGGGCCTGTAATTAAATACACCTCGTAGGACGGGACGGGGCTGCTCACGTTATCCGACGTTAGCTCCCCTGTAACCGGGTTCACGCGTTGCCAGGACCGGCTTTATTAGCTGCTCTCGGGTTTCGACCGGTTAACGTGTCGTCGGTCGGCCCAGGAGAAACTACCAAAGTCTGCGTGCTCTCGAGTAAGACGTGGACTCGGAAGGTCTCCGGTAGCGGGACACGTAACGTCGGCGTTAGCCGGTTGTCGGCTAACGATTTAACCTGCTTTCGGCCGGGAGCTCTGCCCCGTTAGCGGGCCAGTAAAATACCCTTTCGTCCTTTTTTAACGAATAAGACGCCGTGGGGATATTTTCACTCGACCCGCTGTCACATCTGATGGCGGCCCGTCCCCGTGGGAGCCGTCTCTGCTGACGGAGCCATATGTTAGCTTTGTACGTCGATGCCCTGTCGGAAAGAAGCATGGCGCGAGCTAGCGGCTAACGACAGCTCCCGTGTCGGCAGGTGGATGGACACGTCTGCTAGGGGCTTTCATCAGATTTGACTTGATTTCCAGTGTCTGTAGTTATTCCAGCAGATGTAGAACCGGGATTTGGTATTCACGAGGAGGCAAACTGCGTTCGGCTTTGCGTCGGATATCGATTTTAACGTTATTTGAGGAAACTGTGCACATGTCGCGAGCGCAAGCCACTCTTAACACAGTAAATGAACTTTGACCTGAGGTATCCATTTTCTTAAATTCACTCAATACCAGACCAGTCCAATTGATTTAGGTGGTAGGCACATTCAGTTAAGTCACAATCATTTAGGAATGCGTTTAAAAAAAAATGTAACAGTCAAAATTACCCCCCACACCTCCATTTAGAAAAAAGGTGAATTAATAATAGCCACCGTGACCCATGTTTTACTCAAACAACTGTTCGTTTTGAGTGGATGTTAAAAAACACACGAATGCATCGCTATCATGCAATGTGCAGGTAACCAGTATTTTGGGAGGTGGTAGTGTTATCATAGACGAGGACACAGACCACACCCTCTCTGTTGCTTAAATGATGCCACACTTGAGCTTCATGTCTTACAGCATTGAGTCATATCTGACCTGTATAACTGCAATTATCATATGTAGATAACTTTGAATTAAAAAACAATTCACTCTGTCTTTCTTTAACACTTGATGAATGCCTAGTTGTTCACCTTTTTTTCTTTCTTGTTCCACTCTTTCTCAGAAGCTGGCAACACAAGGCCACCCTAATGCGGAACCATAAAAGAACGTGAAATGAACAAACCACCACAGCCTATAACGGGGCCTGCGTCTGTCCCAATCCCTTCCCCTTCCCCTGGATTGACACAGGTGAGAGTAGCTGACCTTGTAGGATCCAAATATAATGCTATGATTAAGATAGATTAAGGTTCAGTAACGTCTATTTTGATCCTCCATTCTCTCCTTTTCAAGGCCGCCTATGGTCCTGGACAGCCCCCCTCCCTGGTTTTTGCCACCCCTCCACCTCAACAAATGAACTCTGCACCACAGCCAAGACAGGTAAAGTTCATAGACAGTATTCCCCCCTCTTTCTGCTAAAGTTTTTGCATTCAGTGTTCCAAGTGTTATCCTTGTACGGGAACCTTCCCTTTCCTCTTTCACACAGACTTCTGACACGGCTTCTTCTGCTTATAAAGCTTTGGCTAAATCTGTGTGTGTGTTTTGGCTTATTTGTCTGGTTCCTCCTTGAATGTCCATCTTGACTTCTTTCCTCTCTTCTGCTGTCCTCCCAGTTTGCTGCAGGCCCCCGTACTTTGCACCAACAGGTACTAACACCCCTCACTTTCCCTTACATCCCCACTGTGTCCTCAGTGTAGCGCATGCCTTCAGCTCTACATGTTGGAACATTGGAAGCGAACGCTGTAGTATTTATAAGATGAGATCCCTTTTCCTGCGATGCAGTAACATTCAGTTTTATATTTCATTTTAGAAATACATATTTCTCTGTAGGAAGTTGTGCCATTTATCTTTCAGGTTCCTGTCTTAATGTGTTAATTGCAGACTTCTTCTGGCCCATCTTTATTCATCCTGCACATACAGTAACTGTTAAATATTTAATTTGTTTTGAGTACCTGCTGCATTCAAACCTAGTTTCACTGTCCGCATGCAACTGCAGCCCTTAAGGTCATTCTTGAACAGCTCAATACTGGGACGTGCAGCACTTGTGGAGGATCTAACCTGCAGACCAGTACATATTTGCATGTGGTTGTTTGAGCTTACTATTCATGGCTGACATATTTTGCTGCTGCCTCTCATACTCTTCCTTCTTAAACCTTGTGATCCCAGCCTTCCACATTGTCTCCTGCCTTTATTTTCACCTTAATCTCACTCCCTCTCTTGCTCTCTGCTCATGTGTTGCGCGGCTGAAGGGTGGATACAGAGCATTACAGGTAACAGCTTTTTTTCTTCGTGCCTCCCCTCCCCCTCCTTTAACTCGGGCTTACCTCAGCGTAGCAGAGAGACATGACAGGCGGTACAATTGAGACTCGGTGAAACCCAATAACTAAAAATGCTGAACACATTTGCAGTAGCTTTGTGTGCTTCCAGCTGAGCTTAGGAGTGTGTGTGTGACAGGACACACACACACACATACATACATACATGAGCACAACACACGGATTAGGACCATCACCATAGTTGAGAAACTAAATGCACGCGCAGAGCAACAGGTTTGGCTCGTGTCGCGATGAACTCTTCATTCTTCCTCCGTTCTCCAGAGTTACTATCAGAACCGACCAGCCATGGCCGCGAGTGCTCCGAGGCTACAGACGAGTAGCGGGCCTCGACCTGTTGGACCTACTCATGTCTACCCATCCAGCTCCCCGATGATGATGATATCCCAGCAGCAGCTCTCGTTTGCTGGCTCCCCTCAGGGCTACTTCATCCCCCCAGGACAGGTTGGTTCACATTAGTAATGGCCGATTTGTTCAAATGACATGCGTACTACTGGTCTTTCCAGCAACCCGCTCACATGATACTGAGTGCATGCTCTTCTTATTAAGGTACTGGCCCCAGTATAATATGCTATTTACTTTTGAAGGGTAGGGGGGTCAAAGTCTGACACAAGGTATTAACTGTAGATGTTCTCTTAGAGTTGGAGAGAGTACTCTGTATTACAGAGTGAGCGTTCATTTAATTGGTTAAGGAAACCCATTTTTGCCTCCTGAAGTTTCCTGATAGCTCATTGAGTCAAAAGCTTTTTCCTGATTGAGGGGCAGAACTCTTCTGTCAAGCAGCCAAAAATTCTCTGTCATAATGAGATGCTCGAAAAGAATGAAAAGGGCCAAGGACAAGAAACTCATTCAGTCTGCTTCCAAGAGCCTGATAAGAGAGTCCGTGAGAATGTCTGACTTGATGGACACAGTGAAGAATTAGCTTTGTTTTGAAAGCAATTTAGAACAACCTACACACAATCTTCCAAAAAACGGTTTTAGGAAAAGATTCCCATCTTTTTGGGGCTTTTTGGGGCCAACTTAACTCTCCAATCTGTTGTCGTCTCTGACTCTTTATTTTGTCTTTGCAGTACCGGACCCCATATATGCCTCCGACTCAGCAGTACCCTGTGACCAGCGGTGCAGCGGGCTTCTATCCGGGAACTAGCCCTGCTGAATACCCTGCGTATGGTAAGAGTTTCAACCGACACCAGCGGCAACCAAGCACAACCATAAACATGGAGGAGGGTGTCTTGAACACCAGAGTTTGACAGAGATTTTAAGTTGAAGCATGTAGTTTTAGTTCATGTTCTACCTTCACGCCCCCCTTTGCCCATAAGGTAACGATGGGTGTGTCGTGGTTTCTTTTTTTTTTTGCTGGTTGGTGGGTTTTTGAATGTCTTTCTGGGTCAAAACTGCTGGATGTGGTGAACTGCCAGTTGCATGTGGTTCTGTCTTGACGCTGCTTCGGCCTTTGTTCCTTCTGTCTGCGGTCTCACCGGACACTGCCTTACGGGTTCCATGAAATGGCGTTGAGATCTTTCGCTGGGTGCATGTTCATAAAAACTGCTTTGGTGGGATTTGATATTAGGAGGGGTCAAATTTCAAATTTTGATTGGAAAGTATCCGGGACAAAGTCTCCACCTCTGCGCTTCTGCAAACGCACTCCTGATTTATGCTTCAAATGCTCGTTTGCTGGAGGACAAATGTTCTACAGACTTAAACGTGAGGCATTGAGTGAGCAAAACTAAACCCTCCCATCGCGTTGGCTCATATAATTCAGTAAAAAGGTATGCAAAACCATTTGACGTAAGAACAAGATGCAGTCGGGAACACGCGTTCAATACGTCGCTCATTTCATGGGACCCTTTTAACACCCTGCTTCCTCTGGATCCTCTCATTAACTCATTCTGCATCTGTCTCTTCCTGCCCTCTCTCCTTCTTTCCTCCCTCTCCCGTCCCTCACTCCCTTCCTCTCGTTTGCTGCGTTGGTTCAGAGCCCTCTCTGGCTGCGAGGGAGAGGCGGGGTGGTGGGGGGAGAGGGGGCGGGCGAGAGAATGGCCGTCTCTCTCTCCACGGTGCTCCTCTCACCTCCCAGCGCTACCCTGGTGAGTAGTGTGTGTGCTTGTGTGTCGGTCAGCAGGCTTTAGTGGCAAAGATCTCTGTTGCGCTCCCTGTCTCCGATAGCGGCGTACGTGTTTTTGATGTTTTCTTTTTTGTTGGTAACTCGCATCTTTACTTGTATATGCAAATGGTATACAAAGTGAAGGTCGCACACATAAATATATCCAACACAAGCCATACCACATGAATAACGGTCTTTGGGAAAGTGCACCGTGGTCCTTGAACACCGTCAGTGCAGTGTAGGTTCTCGTGAGGTCAGAGGAGTGAACAATATATTTGTCAATCCCATAATGGCTGAAAGCAAACGGGTATTATTCCCAGAATCAATCTCACCCTTATTTACTGCTTAACCCTCCTGTGACCTTTGGGGTCAATGTGACCCCATTCGATGTTTAACGTCTCTAAAAAAAGATTGACATCATTTTTTTTGTTGCTTCATATTTCATGACTTTTGCTAATTTATTGGGGACAACTGGGAAAACCTCAAATTCACATGATGATATGTTTTCACTGTCCTCAGCACAACTTGTACGCATCGGTGTTCTTTGTGGTCGATTTGACCCCAGGCTGTTTTTCACTGTGTAAAACACATAACGGATATCAACTTTCTTATTTATTTAAAGGGCTGTTTAGGTAGTCGACAAACAAACATAAAGTACCTCACACTTAAACGTGGGAAACAATATAAATTCTAATCATTTTCTGCAGGTTTTAATTGCTGGGGTCAAAAAGGGTCAAAGATGTTCGTAACTTTAAAGGTAACAGGAGGGTTAAGACCAGCAGCCCGTCTACACAGGACCAACAGGGAGCTGCCAGCCTACATTTCTTTGCAAGCTGGGCCAGAATTTCCACTTAAACAATTTAATATACTTCATTTTTTTATAGGATTACTGCGAAATAAATTGTGGATTGCAAGTTTCTTGTCTCATAAGCTAGCGAGTGACGTTCTCTGTGTATTCTATTCACGGCCCTTAAACAGGCTGCTTCTGTCCGACCTTGAGTCTGGATGAGAAGGGTATCACTTTGAAGGCCTGCGTCATTACCCGTTTCATCCTATGGTGTTTTGAGTCTGAATAACTTTTAACATTCACACAGGCTACCAGTAACCTCCGTGGTTCCGTTGCCTTTCGTCCGTCATTCGTCCTCCGCATCAGATCAGCCTGCAGATTAGCTTATATGTATAGAAGACGTTTTCGTTTTGCCTTGTTCGACACACATTTGTGGTTTTGTTTTCCTACAGGACCCTTCACTCTGTTATGTGTTTTTCATTTTCATGAATATATAAATAAATATTTTTTTGGTCAAAGCTACAGGATTCAGATCTCGTGGCTCCAGGATGGACGGTTTAGTGTAACGCAGCGTGTCAAGTATCGTTTTCTTTTTATTAATACTCTTTTCTTCTTCTTTCATTTTACTGTTGCAGCAGGAGCATACTATCCAGCCCAGCCGCAGTACTCTCCGTCTGTCCAGGCGGCACCGGTCATGATCAGCCCTGCCCAACAACAGCAACAGCAGCAACAACAGCAGCAGCAGCAGCAACAGCAACAACAGCAGCAGCAACAGCAGCAGCAGCAGCAGCAGCAACAACAACAACAACAACAGCAGCAACAGCAGCAGCAGCAACAGCAGCAGCAACAACAACAACAACAACAACAACAGCAGCAGCAGCAACAACAACAACAACAACAGCAGCAGCAGCAGCAGCAGCAGCAGCAGCAGCAGCAGCAAGCCGCACCACCTCAGCAACCACTGGCGCAGTCACAAGTGCCACCAAAGAGGGAACGCAAACCGGTAGTGTGTTACAACAAAAGGGCAGCGCGCCTCTTCTCTGGGGTCAAACTAAATGAATAGAATGGACAGAAAGGAGCATTGTTTGTTCAGTGTGGAACATTCTCTTTTACCTGACAATAACAATAGTATTTATCATGATGGGTGGCGGCTATAGATCCAAAGTGACCGCATCCTCACATACCGTCTCTAATGTCAGATGCCTGTTTTGGGGAAAACTAACCAATAGTTCCCCTGTCTTGTAGATAAGGATACGAGACCCCAACCAGGGAGGGCGCGATATCACAGAGGAGATCATGTCCGGTGGACGGTCCACCACCACCCCGACTCCCGCACAGGTAAGAAGCCTCATGGGAACACGTGTTTTGATTCACTCATTTGAACTCTGATTCGAAGGGAGCACAGTTGTGTCCAAGGCAAAGCTTGTCATTGTGGGATAAAGGCGTATATATTTATTTTATTTTGTATTCTAGAAATCTAAATTGTTATCAGCTATTCTGTATTGAGGAAATGTGCCGTCTGTGTGGAAAATAAAGGACAAACGGTTTTATTTAAAAACAAATTGTATTTCTCTTATCCGACTGCAGTAATTATTTCAAAGAGTGGAACCAACATGTATTCACAGTTTAATGTCTTACTATTTAATTACACGAGAACATAAACACTATTTTCTAAACTGCAGCTTGAGCAGGTCATTACTGTACACTCGATTTAGAAGAAAATAAATGACACGGTTGTTTCATATGAACAAAAGATGCATTGTTGGAGAAAATTGTCATATTCTTTAAACACAAGATCACAATGAATTATCTTTCACAGAGGTGATTGCATATTTTTCACGTCAGTGTGGTAACATCGTATTATCATCACAAAACAAGCGATACAAAAATATGCAGCGTTGTGATTGTTTTTCTTTTTTTCTGGTTGGGTAAAGACACTAGAAATGAAAAATACAATCCATGGGACCAGTTGAGTCTATGAAGCAGTCTTGACTGAAAGTGATGATTACTTTAAACTCATGGCTTTAATGCATAAAAGGATTGTATGTCTGTATCGTACCTAAAAAACCCACATAATCCTGTTGTGTGACTGTAGGCCGCAGCCGATCTTGCACAGACCAACGGTGAAGTGACACAGCCTGCTGCGACAGTGACTAGAAGAGGTGAGCACAGTGTCTCCATGTTGGTCTGCAACACTTAAAAAAAAACAAAAAAGATCACTGTATTCCACATTTTTTACTCTGATTATTTCATTATTTTCAGATGAAATCACTGAGCCCCCTGCGTGCGCTGAAACCCCTCCCCCTCCCGCCACAGTGAAAACGGAGCCTGTGGAGGAGGCCAAACGGGAAACCGACAGCCAGATCACGCCGCCTGCCGAGTTAGCCGGAAAATCTCTCGCCGCTACCGCTGCTGCCGAGGTGCCGCCCCCTTTGATAAAGGAGCTGCAGTCTCCCCCTCCTCGCCCTGCAGCATCATCTACGACTGCCGAGGCAGAAAAAACAATTCATACTAAAGTCGGTGACACGGTAGACGCTCCGGTTGGCCCCTCAGCAGCATTAGCAGCCCAAGACGCGCCTGTCAAAATGGAAGAACCACAGACTGCTACAGCCCCAGCTACTGCCACAGCTAAAGTCCCAGCTCCAGCTAAAGTCCCAGCTCCAGTTCCAGCTGCAGTTCCAGTTCCAGCTCCAGCTGCAGTTCAAGCTGCAGCTCCAGCTCCAGTTCTAGCTTCAGCCCCGGCTCCAGCCCCAGTTCTAGCTCCAGCCCCAGTTCCAGCTGCAGTTCCAGCTCCAGTTCTAGCTCCAGTTCCAGTTCTAGCTGCAGCCCCAACTCCAGTTCCAGCTGCAGTTCCAGCTCCAGCCCCAGTTCCAGCTCCAGCCCCAGTTCTAGCTCCAGCCCCAGTTCTAGCTCCAGTCCCAGTTATAGCTCCGGCCCCAGCTCCAGCCCCGGCTCCAGCCCCGGCACCAGCTCTAGCCCCAGCTGAGAAGGCATCTGAAAAGGAAGAAAAGAAACCGGAGGAAGGGAAGAAATTGGAAAAAGAGGTTGAAGTGGCCAGCGCCGAGTTGGAGCCTGCCGTTAAGGTTGCTCCAACAGTTCTTCCTGATAACGAGACAAAAGCAGAAACGGCTACAAAGACCGAAACTGAAGTCTCTGCTCCAAAGGCTCCGAGCGCCGCCCCTAGCTCTGAACCTGAAGCCACCCCTGAAACCACACCGGCTGAGGTGGCAGAGCCTCTCCTCTCCAACGGCCTTCCTCAGGACACCGAAGAACTGTCTGAGGACGTGGCATGTTTAGATGCCAAGCCCCTGGTCCAGCCTGATGCTTCTAAATCGCAGGAATCCACACCTGTGGCTAAAACACCAATGCCTGCCCAGGAGGAGGAGGAGGAGAAAGAGGAGAAAGAAGAAGAGGTGGTGGTGGAGAAGAAGAAAGAGGAGGAGACGAAAGAGAAAAACGAGGATGCCCCTCCTGCTATAGAGGAATCGACTATGCAAGGTAGGTGGAGTTGCATCTGGCCTGCATTTATGATGGTCATGTGAATCGTGCTGGATTCTAACGTCAAAATCGTGGTTTTCTCCTTTAAGCTGCAACGTCTGTGCCAAAGAAGAGGAAGAACATGAAGGAGATCAACAAGAAGGAGGCCATTGGAGACCTCCTGGATGCCTTCACAGAGGTGTGTACCAGTCCAGATGACAAAAGAAAGATTGAAATAAAAACACATTAATGCTCTTTGTACACCCACTGCTGTGATCCTGAAATGTCCCCACTGTGGGACTAATTCATGAATATCTTATCTTATACTTCTTCATCTCTTGTTTTGTCTTTTGCCGCAGGAGCAAGAAGCCAAGCCTGCCCCTGAACCCTCGTCCGCTAAGGCCGACCCCATCCCCATCCCCGCCACCCCACCTGCACCTCCCACTGAGGTTCCAGATGAGACCTGGGAGGAGAAAGAGGACAAGCAGAACTCGGTACCTAAAGCCACACCTGGGCCAACTGACCAGAAATACCAGTACAAAGAAGGTGTGTTGTGATCAAGAAATGCCATTGTTTGAGATAAAACGGTAGCAGCTGCTGCTGCTTTGATCTTAACCTGAAACTGTTTTTTATGCACACCAAAAAAAAAAGTGCGTTGTTTTTAACTATGTCATTTCTCATGCGTCTCTCAGAGAAATGGAAGCCGATAGACCCAGAAGACAAGAAGCGGTACGACAGGGAGTTCCTCCTGGGCTTCCAGTTCAACAGCGCCAGTATGCACAAACCCGACGGTCTGCCGATGATCAGCGACGTGGTCCTGGACCAGGTAGGTCTCACGTCATTCTGCTGTGGAGCGCCAGCATTTACTTTAGATCTCATTAGCACACAGTTTAAAAAAAATAAAATATATATATATATATATATATATATATATACCGTGATGATTATGATGAGAAAGCTTGGCGTCCATCTTGTCTTTTTTTATTTCAGCAAACTAATTTCTTCCTCTTTCTTTAACTCCAGGCGAACAAGACTCCAATGCGGATCCCGGACCCAGCTCGAGTTATGAATATTGGCCCTGATTTTACGCCCTCGTATATGGGGAACCTTGGGGGCAGATCGATGGGAGGCGGAGGAGGAGGAGGCGGAGGTGGAGGAGGCGGAGGTGGAGGAGGCGGAGGAGGCGGAGGAGGCGGAGGAGGAGGACCACGAGGCCCAGTAAGATACACTTTCTCTTTTCTCTTTCTATGGTGGTTTCTTATGAAAGGAAATTCTTGACCCTTTTGATTATGGCAATAATAACCATTCTTTGTACAGTGCCTTTTAAAAAAAAAATCATTCCTATTTTTTTCCTATTTTGTTGCATTTGTTGTATTTTAACCTGGAAATTCAAGTTGATTCTGATGTCCACTCTTCCATAAAGCTCCTCCGTGAGGATCGGGCTAGGCGGTTTAGCTTTGGTGCCATTTTTAACCGATGGCTTTAATGATGCTCTGTTTAGATTAAGTGACAGGTCATGTGACACGAGCACACAGATCCACTTTAATTAACTTATTATATGAACTGAAGATAGTTGATCGCCCCAGATCTTATTTAGAGGCTTCATAACAAAGGAGGTAAATACACATGTTCTGACAACTGCTGAGTGTTTTTTAAATAACATTTTACATGAAATAAAATCCAGGTTGTAACGTAACAAAATAGGAAAAATACCAAAGAGTGTAAATATATGCAAGCCAGTGTATTTGTTTTATTAAATGTGCATCCCTCTCCTTCCTTCCAGCCGCCTGGCCCACGTCGCTCCCAGCAGGGCCAGAGGAAAGAGCCCAGGAAGATCATCCTCAGCACCATGTCCCACGGCGAAGACGTGCAGCTCAACAAGGCGGAGAAGGCCTGGAAGCCCACGGGGAAGAAGTCCACTCGAGGCCGCGGCGTGGAGGAACCCGACGCCGAAGACGACGATCCCGAAAACGCCAAGACTAAAGAGCTGTTCAAGCGCCTGCGAAGTATCCTCAACAAGCTGACCCCGCAGAAGTTCCAGGAGCTGATGAAACAAGTGACGGATCTGACGATAGACACGGAGGAGAGGCTGAAGGGCGCCATCGACCTGATCTTTGAGAAGGCCATCTCAGAGCCCAACTTCTCTGTGGCCTACGCCAACATGTGCCGCTGCCTTATGGGGGTGAGTCATGTGATCTGTGTCCGGCTCTAAGCGATGAAGCCCAACCCGAGCCCGTGTCTTTATCAGCAGGATGATGAACGAGTGTGCACTCAATAGAAATGTTAACGCTTACTCGATGTGTTCCTCCTCCAGTTGAAAGTCCCCACCACGGACAAGCCGGGAGTTTTTGTGAACTTCCGCAAACTGCTGCTCAACCGCTGCCAGAAAGAGTTTGAGAAGGACCAGGATGACGACGAAATCTTTGAGAGGAAGCAAAAGGAATTGGAGGCTGCCAAAGAAGTAAGACGTTACATCTTTGACCACATGTTTTTTGTTTAGAATAAACTCATCCTAGTACCACCACATAGTACCACTGCATAGTACCACCACACAGTACCACTGTATAGTACCACCGCATAGTACCACCACATAGTACCACCGCACAGTACCATCACACAGTACCACCACACAGTACCACCGCATAGTACCACCGCATAGAATCGCTACATAGTACCACTGCATAGTACCTCTACATAGTACCACCACATAGTACCACCACATAGTACCACCGCATAGTACCACCGCATAGTACCACCGCATAGAATCACTACATATTACCACCGCATAGTACCACCGCATAGTACCACCGCATAGTACCACCGCATAGTACCAGCGCATAGTACCACCGCATAGTACCACCACATAGTACCACCACATAGTACCACCGCTCAGCACGTCTCTGGTCCCCGCCCTCAGGGGGAGGAGCGAGAGCGTTTGCGCGTGGAGCTGCAGAGCTCCAGAGACCAGGCCCGCCGTCGCTCTCTGGGCAACATCAAGTTCATCGGCGAGCTCTTCAAGCTGAAGATGCTGACGGAGGCCATCATGCACGACTGTGTCGTGAAACTGCTGAAGAATCACGACGAGGAGTCTCTGGAGTGCCTCTGCAGGCTGCTCTCCACCATCGGGAAAGACCTGGACTTTGAGAAGGCCAAGGTGAGTCGAGCAGGAACACACAAACGTCACGCGCGTGCAGCCATCTCCGGGAAGGACTTCTTTCAAATCGGCTTGTGTCTGTCTTCCGATCAGCCTCGTATGGATCAGTATTTCAACCAGATGGACAAGATCATCAACGAGAAAAAGACCTCATCCCGAATCCGCTTCATGCTTCAAGACGTCATCGACCTCCGAAGGGTAAATATGAACCGATGTGGCAATAAAGAACAAATAACGGGCAATTTATGGCGGCGATTAATAAATGAGAAATATTCCTGAATGAGCAGAGTGTTATACTGCGTGTGATCAAGAGTTGCATGAGCGTCGACATTAATGTTCCAGACGGTTTGTTTGATGACCCTCGTCCATCTCTGACCGACAGTGTACCTGGGTGCCTCGCCGAGGAGAGCAGGGCCCCAAAACAATCGACCAGATCCACAAGGAGGCCGAGATGGAGGAGCACAGGGAACACACTAAAGTCCAGCAGCTGCTTATGAACAAGGGAGGCGGAGGAGGTGGAGGAGGCGGAGGAGGTGGCGGGAGGATGGGAGGGAACATGGGGGGCCGTGGCTCTCACTCATCTGGAGGGGGCCGGAACAACCAGCCTCACGATGAGGGTTGGAACACGGTGCCCATCTCCAAGAACAGGCCCATCGACGCCACCCGCCTCAGCAAGATCACCAAGGTAACGCCCACAAAGTGTTACAAAGTGTTACAAAGTGTTACAAAGTGTTCAGGGTTTGTACCGTCATGGAAAACCTGGAAAAGTCATGGAATTTTAAAATAGTCATTTCCAGGCCTGGAAAAGTCATGGAAAAAACTTAAATTATAAGTTTTGAAAAAGTCATGGAAGTTTTTTAAATCACGTGTTCATTTACGCCAAGTTTGAAATAAGTAATATGTTTTTTTTTTTTTTTAAAGACGCTCAAAATGTAAGCCTGCGTACGCTCTGATACGCCAAATGTTCTAAATTGTTAATGTTTATACCGAGATTTCAGTTTTGTCATGGAAATTTGGTTTAAAGTCATGGAAAAGTCCTGGAAATCCATCGGTCAACATGTGTAAGAACCCTGAGTGTTACAAAGTGTTACAAAGTGTTACAAAGTGTTACAAAGTGTTACAAAGTGTTTACTCCTTCTTCAATCCATCTTTTAAAATCAAGTTTCAGTGTTTTGACTGACGCTTGTCAGCGTCTTCCAGTCTAGTGGTTCTTTTGGGCTGTAAGACATGTAAGCTGAGACCTGTTTGGTGTTTCCCTCCAGCCCGGTGCTCTGGACTTCAACACCACCCTGTTGGCTCCGGGGGGGAAAGGCATGTGGGGCAGCTGGGGCAAAGGCAGCAGTGGGGGGACGGGGGCAAAGCCAGCCGGTGGAGAGCCAGGTAAAAGACCTTCTTCTGTTCTCCACACCTTTTTTTTTTTCTCCGCGCGGCGTCAGTCGTCCGAGAGTTCATCTTTCCCGTTTCCCCTTTTCCAGACACTGGTCGTCCGGCTACCAGCACCGTCAACCGCTTCTCGGCCCTGCAGCAGTCCGGCTCGGCGTTGGCGTCTGACTCTGACCGCCGAGCTCCTCAGAGGTATCGGCTGCAGATATTTACTCCTCAACTACATCGACTTTGTGTTTTGCTCTGAATGTCTTCTTCGTCTTTGTCACTATTTAAAGATGAAATAGCCTGAACACTTTTTTTTTCTTTTTTTTTCTGTGCACGCTACCTGAGAGAAACCACATGTTCGTACGGTCATGGAAAACCTGGAGAAGTCATGGAATTTTAAAATGGTCATTTCCAGGCCTGGAAAAGTCATGGAAAAAACTTAAATCATAAAAGTTTGGGAAAAGTCATGGAAATGTGTTATAATCACGTGTTCATTTACACCAAGTTTGAAATAATTAATATGTTTTTTAAAGAAAGACACTCATAATATAAGCTGGCGTACGCTCTCAATACGCAACATTTTCTAAATTGTTCATTTTTATACCAAGATTTCAGTTTTGTCATGGACATTTGGTTTAAAGTCATGGAAAAGTCCTGGAAAGTCCTTGGTCGACATGCTTAAGAACCCTGAACCAGTTTAAGATTTGGTTCTGATTGCTCACCCTTGTGATAAATGGTGACCTTTCTTGTCTCTCTTTGAAGCTCCAGCCGCGAGCGCGGCGGCGAGAGAGAGAAGGGCGATCGGGATCGGCCGGACCGCAGCGAGGGACGCGAAGGTCGCGACGGCAGGAGCACGCCGAGCCAAGTCGCCAAGAGGAGCTTCAGCCGAGAGTCCCAGGACCGCGGCGGGAGGGCCGGAGACCTCCGGGCCGCGACCGAG
Source organism: Liparis tanakae (assembly GCA_036178185.1). Lineage (NCBI taxonomy): Eukaryota > Metazoa > Chordata > Actinopteri > Perciformes > Liparidae > Liparis > Liparis tanakae. The sequence continues at coordinate 2,496,284 of CM070098.1, forward strand.
TCCGTGCGCCGCGTGGCCAGCATGACCGACGACCGCGACCGCGGAAGTCGAGATCGAGGAAGTCGAGACCGAGGGAGCCGGGTTTCCAGCCGCGCTTCAAGCCGCGCTTCAAGCCGCGTCTCGAGTCGCGTTTCAAGCCGCGTTTCAAGCCGCGACCGAGGAAGCCAGGACCGAGGAAGCCAGGACCGGGCTCCAAGCAAAGAGCTCCCAGGTAAAGAAAACAACAACAGAAAACACTGACCAGGCGGGAAGATTTGATGTAGATGAGATAAGATATTCAGTTATTAGTCTCAGTGGGGACATTCAAGGATCACAGCAGTGGATGTACATAGAGCATTAATACAAATAAAAGATACAAATAAAAACACAATACTAAATACTAATACTACTAATAAAATACAAATACTAATACTACATTACTAATAATAAATACAGGGTTCATACGGTCATGGAAAACCTGGAAAAGTCATGGAATTTTAAAATGGTCATTTCCAGGCCTGGAAAAGTCATGGAAAAAAATTAAATCAGAAAAGTTTTGGAAAAGTCATGGAAATGTGTTATAATCACGTGTTAGTTTACATCGAGTTTTGAAATAATTAATATGATTTTTAAAGAAGGATGCTCAAAATATAAGCCGGCAATACACAAAATGTTCTAAATGTTTCATGTTTTTACCGAGATTTCAGTTTTGGTCATGGACAGTTGGTTTAAAGTCATGGAAATCCATCGGTCAAAATGTGTAAGAACCCTGTAAAATTGTAAATACTAAAAATACTAATACTAAAATGGGAAAACAAAGTAAAGTGTTGAGTTTGTCAGGATTTCAGCGATGTACTGCAGCTGTCAGCAGGAAGGAAGGAGCTGTGCTCCTCTCCTCAGATACAATATATATTGTGTATATATATATATATATATATATATATATATATATAAAGATATAATGGTATAAAGATGGAGCAAAGTCTTGGAGTATTGGAACACTTTTTAACTTCTCCATCTCTCTCTCTGCAGTTAAGCGTGAGAGCGCTCCGACTCCCCCGCCGTCTCTTCCAAAAGCCGCCTTGAGTGAAGAGGAGCTGGAGAAGAAGTCAAACGCCATCATTGAGGAATACCTTCACATTAATGACATCAAGGTACCAATATGACGTCATGTGACCTCTCATGAGCGTGTGCACATTCATCAGGCTTTGGAAGATGAACGCGCTCTGACGGCCGTCGTTTTGCCCTCTTCCTCGTCCTCTTCTGCAGGAGGCGCTGCAGTGCGTGACGGAACTCGACAGCGCCTCGCAGCTCTACGTGTTTGTGCGGAACGGCGTGGAGTCGACGCTCGAGCGCAGCGCCATCGCCCGAGAGCGCGCCGGCACGCTGATGCACCACCTGTTCAACGCCGGGGTGCTGCCCTCTGAGCAATACTACAAAGGGTGAGCCTTGACGGAGTAAAACACTGCACTGCGTGTCCAATGTCTGAACCTTTGTTTTCACCTCTGGGGCATCCTCATCTAGGCTGAAGACGTTTAACTAATGTGTGTTTTCGAGTGACATCAAGTGCTCTTTGGGGGGTTCTGCAGGCTGGAGGAGACCCTGGAGGCTGCGGAGGACACGGCCATAGACATCCCTCACATCTGGCTCTACCTGGCTGAGCTCATCACCCCCATGCTCCATGAGGGAGGCATCCCTATGGGACAGATCTTCAGGTGAGCCGGAAGTCAGCAACAATAGTTGAATGGAATAAGTCCACTTTCTGTAGTTCCTAAATGTAAAAAATAAGATATATCTTTTGGATTGTTTTTAGTTTTTTAGTAGAGCAACATTTTTTCCGGGTGTTTGGTTTTACACCGATTTATTGAAGGCTTGTCGAAGTCCTAATCCCGTGTCTGTGTCCTCAGGGAGATCTCTAAGCCTCTCGTGCCTCTGGGGCAGGCCGGCGTGCTGCTGGTGCAGATCCTCAAGTTGCTCTGCAAAGACATGGTACGTCCTTCCATCCATCCGCCCTCTTTCTGAGGCTCGTCCGTGTTTTTGAGTGGAAACTTTCAAATCCGTTTCGTTTCATCACTTTGAATGTTTTCACCACCCATCAGACCCCGAAGAGGGTCGGGGCGATGTGGAGCGAGGGAGGGCTGAGCTGGAGCGAGTTCCTGCCCGAGGATGAGGACGTCAACGCGTTCGTGTCCGAGCAGGTCAGTAGACTGAAGGAGTTCAGGACATCAACATCTGGAAAACAACCACACATGAAGAGAGACGGTCGGCTCTCACACAGAGGAGGCTCCAGAACAAAATATCTACCGTCTACAACCTTGTAGAAAACACACACTGACGATATCCGTCTTGAATGTGTATTTAAATATAGATGATGAACACTCTCACCCCTCAGGCCCTGTGTTGTGCTTATGTCGTTACAATACGACGCATAAAGAATGAAAAGCCAACGCACTTCCGGGGCTATATTTTCATTTTCTTTCGTTTTTTCTGCGCTCCTTTAGAAAGTGGAGTTCACCACAGGAGACGAGTTGGAGTCGAAGGAAGTCGACGAGAAGAAGGTCCTCACTGGAGAGGAGCTCGGCCAGCAGCTGGACCGGCTCATCCAGGACGCGGCCAACAACCAGCGCATCAGAGACTGGGCCGAGGTGCGTGAGACAGGCTACTGATGTCGCTCATAGTTCAGACATATTCACTGTTTAAAAAATATATTATTTTTCAATTCAAACGTTTTTAGGAATCCTTTAAGTTTCCCCGGTTCAACTGTTTTTATTCTCTTGTTTTCTAGGCTAACTTGGACGAGGAGCAAACCGCTTCCAACCAGTTCTTGCGAGCATTGATGACGTCGGTGTGTCAGTCGGCAATCATATGTAAGTCTGACTAACGTAGAAGTGAAGGTTATTCTAAGAGTGCGTCTGTTAGTCACCGCCGTGGCTCTTATCGCAGCGTGTGCAATGCGTCTCGCTCGGTGATGATTCATTTCAAATGGGAATATCTGACGCGATTTAAATTCCCAGTCGGTGAGCTTGCCTCTCCTCTTGTTCCAGGTGACACCCCGTACAAGGTGGACACGCCGCAGATCAAGCAGAGGGCCAGCCTGCTCCAGAGGTACCTGTCTGACGAGCAGAAGGAGCTGCAGGCCCTCTACGCCCTCCAGGCGCTGATGGTGCACATGGAGCAGCCAGCCAGTGAGTACCGACGCCCCGCAGGCGCCCCCATACAAATGCTCATGTTATTCACGTTAGTTAAACACTCAAATGTGTTGTGTATGTATATCTTAATTCATTGAATTATTTTAAAGCAGTTATCAAATCCACCCGTTTGAAAAAATCCCATAATGTAAGAAAAACGAGGCGATATCAGAGCGGGGAGAATTTAAATATCAGCAGCTTCATTTTAATCTTGAAGCCTCTATCGAGACACTTTTGGACCAATGTAGCTGCTTCTTTGTTTTTAATTGTGTTTACCAGAAGTCTGCTTTTAAATGTCAAGTGGTATCTAATGTGAGGAGTTTCCATCTTCTGACAACAACAACAACAACCGCCGAAAAGATGTAGTTTGATCGAAACAATGTAGTTTGATTAAAAACGATGTAGTTTGATCGAAACAATGTAGTTTGATTAAAAACGATGTAGTTTGATGGAAACGATCAAGCGGCACAAACTGAACGAGCGTTTTCTCTCCCCCCTGCAGACCTGCTGCGGATGTTCTTCGACGCCTTGTACGACGAGGACGTCATCAAAGAGGAGGCCTTCTACAAGTGGGAAACCAGCAAGGACCCCGCGGAGCAGACGGGCAAAGGTGTGGCCTTGAAATCCGTCACGGCCTTCTTCACCTGGCTCCGCGAGGCCGAGGAGGAGTCCGACAAGGAGTGACGAGGACTGAACTGAAAGCTGCCGCCCCCCCCTTTGGTGAGGCGGGGGCTCTGCAGGCGGCTGCAGAGAGTCGTGGACAATGTTGCCAGAGAGGCAGACTCAAATCAATCCTCAGTGAGGATAAATCTTTATTATTTTGTTCTTTTCTTTGAGGGATGGACTCAAAACAATCATTTCTTTCTCCCTTCCCTCTCTTGCTTCCTCACTATTTCCCCCCCGCTTGTCCCAGCAAGTGTCCTCGTCAAATAAACTTGAAAACTGATGCAGCAGAATTGCTTGTTAACGAGGTGCGAGGTATCCCACGTCACTACAGAGCTCTTTCTCACAATAATACGAACCGACGGGTTCTTTTCTAGGGTTCCAGGTCATTCTCCACGCCTGACGTCTGACCTGCAGGCGTGCGGCCGCGGCCGTCACGCCATGACGCGTGTTCAATCCCGACCCGTATGTCTTTGTCCCTTACTGGAGTGTGCAGCATGACTGAAGTGTGTTTCTATTAATGATACAGTGGACGAAACGTCGAGAGAAAAAAATGTACATGAACTAATCTTAATTTGACGGACGGGGTTTTAAAAGCAGAGGATGTCTATTTTCGCTTCCTTCCCCATCATGAATTTACAGGGGGCAGAAAGAAGCGTGGAGGATCGGCCTTGACCTTTGACCTCTGCCGCGATGCGTCCCCTCCCATCCCCAGTAGTGGACCGCACCGATTCATCCGTACCTCTTCTATACTTAACCCCGAGCTGTCGTAGAGGACACGTAATGACCCAATCACCGGCAAAACTTGAAATCTACAGAAAATTGAGTTGATGAAAATATATAAAGAAGAAAGAAGAAAAAAAAACACACAAAAAACCAACAGAAATGATCCGAAAGCCTTTTCTACTGTAAGTGGAAACTTATTTCAGGAGCGTTCTGTAAATATATAATGAGAAAAACTTTTCTTTTTCAGTTTTATTTTTCAGAACCGATAAATTGCTGATGTAATTGCAGTGTATACTTTTCCAACAGAAACGTCAGCTGTCCAGATGCAGAGAGGTGCTTTAGATAATCCATTGATTATTAGTTGTGGAATTTTGTAAATATTTTTTTTTTTGCTTTCTTTATTTAAGAAATTATTGCTTCTTTTGCATCGGAAACTGGAAAGATGAGGTAATGGAGCATTGCAAATAAAGGACTTGAGTTGCCGAGCAGAGTTTTGCATAATGTGTCGGATGATGGTTTTAATGGTTGTGTGTGTGTGTGGTTCTGGTTATTAGGGGGAACGCCGAGCAAGTGGACACGTCCCAGGAGGTGGAACGGGAACACGTTCAGCTCTTTCACTTGATTAATACTTTTAAATATTAATTTCTTATAAAATATAGTGTTGTGATTAATTGACTCACAATGTCAGCGTCATACATTTGGCTGGTGCTCCCGATCCGATTCAGCACTGTTGACTTATGTGACATTTATTTTGTAATATGCGCCTCCATGTAAATTAAATAGGAATTAAACAATCTTTAAATTATATTTCTCACAATGTAAGATAACTGTCTCGTGCCTCTGAGTTTGGTTCCAGTTAGCATTCATAAGCAGCATAAAGGCTACACCTTAAATAATACATTTCAAAGTTGCAAACACATTGAGTGCTTATTAATATATATATATATATTTATTTATTTATTTATTTATATATTTATTTATTTATATATTTATTTATATATATATATTTATTTATATATATATATATATTTATTTATATATATATATATATATATATTTATTTATATATAGTGTAAAGTGTTTGAAATACCACAAACCAACAGTCAGTGAAGGTTGTGTGGTATCTCGTTTTGTTCTATAATTTCTTTATTCTATAAATAAGTTCCTGCGGGCGACATCAGCGGATAACACGAATAAAGGTCATCTTGGCATGAAGGCTGCCTTTTGATGAAACATCTTTTATTATAAATCTGATCCGAAATCAGATCCTTCCAACGTGTTTCTCTCTAGACTGCGGTACATTTCTCACACGCACACGCGCGCGCACCCCGCATGTCCACCCCGCGGGCATCCCGCCGAGTCCGATCCCCAAACGACGGATCTGAGCTGCATGTTGGTTTAAAAAAAGAGGAAGAGATCATCAGCTGCAGTGCTGCCGGGGTCATCCCTGCAGGTTACTGTGTATCTGGTCCTGGCTGCATGGGGGAGGAGGAAGGAAGGAAGGAGGAGGGAGGGGGGGAGGAGGAAGGAAGGAGGAGAGAATGTGACATCGCCTTGCGTTGATGACGCTCGCCATCGGGAGACATTTGGACAGTCGATGTCATAAAGCGAGCAACACGTGGTGCGTCTGCGCTGGAGACCCGAGGCTGGAGTTTGGAGATGTTTCCGCGGACCGAGGGGCGTCACTGATCCACCGGAGCCGCCGCGCGCCATCATCTGTTGATCGGATCGGAGACAATTAAAGCGCATTATCATGAGCCTTGGTCCGACTTACAGGTAGGTACCGAGAGTCGTGAAGGGGGGCATTACATGAGCACGAGCGCCGTGGAGCTGCATGTAGAGGGCAGCGTCTCGTGGCGTCTCCGTGTTGTTGATCCGATGCAGGTATGAAGCCATTGGTATGCAGATGGAGACTTCAGAGGTTGCCAGGAAACCCCGCTGCTGCTGCTGCTGCTGCTGCATCCCCCCCTCCCCCCTCCTCCTCCTCCTCCTCCCCCCTATAATCGTACGCTACAGGCCTGCACCGATCAATGGCGGGGTGATGTGTTATTCAGTCGTCAGTGTGTCGCCTCTGTTGAATTTCCAGAGATGAAGAAAAAAAAAAAAAAATATATATATATATATATATATATATATATATATATTTTTTTTTAAACAGCCTCAGCACGCAGCTTCCCCCTCCGGACACAAGCCGCTCTGCTGCAGTCAGAGGGGCTTCCGCGGTCCACTTGTTGGTCCTGGTGTCACACACACACTGGCTGGTGTGTTATTGTCCTCGGTGTTTATTAGTCATAATAATCCAAACATCTCATGTGTCAGGACATTGAGGCAACTTGATCACAGCAGCAAACGTTGCTTCACGTGTTGTTATGATGGATGCCAGTCGGCACGTTGCAGTGGGAGTTATTTAAAAGCAACATCAATACATCACAAGGCAAAAATCATGAGCCCATTTAATACAAATATCAAATGGAACCGTCTGTAATTATTATTATTTCCATTATTGTCTCATCCGTCATTTCTTCCTCATATAACTTTAATCTTACGGGTTTCATGGAGCTGTCGTATGACCCAATATAATCCACATTCCCCACAGCTCTGAGCTCCACGTGTGTTTATCAGTGCTCGGCGTGAACGACGTCTGCAGTGCTCCGGGTGTGTTTTACGGCTGAAGCTTAGTGTGTGTCTTCATATCACCGCCTCCCAGCTCTCCACCTGCCCGTGTGCCTCCGACACACACCTGCGGTCACGTTGCACTCACTGTAAACCTTCGACGGCAGTCAGCGGCCTCTTCTTCCAGAGATGCCGCCGCTTTGGGCGCCGTTTCGGCTCGAGGAGTGTGAGGTGTGTGTGTGTGTGTGTGTGTGTGTGTGAGGTGTGAGCACATGCTCCGAGGTGTTTTCAGGCAACATGTTGGCTGCTTGTTGAAAGACTCACCTGCCCTCAAAACAAGGCAGATTCCAAGCACCTGCAGCCGATGTAGCCGACCCACCAGGGGCCTCTTCCTCTGAGAATAGACCTGATGTGTCTTAACCCTCCTGTGACCTTTGGGGTCAATTTGACCCCATTACATTTTTAACGTCTCTAAATAAATGATTGACATCATTTTTTGCGCTTCATATTTCATGACTTTTCCTAATTTATTGGGAAAACATAAAATTCACATGATATGTTTTAACTGTCCTTGTATGCATTGGTGTTTTTCACTGTGCAAAACATCTAAGAAATATAACTTTTTATTTATTTAAAGGGCTGTTTAGGTAGTCAACAAACAAACATAAAGTACCTCACACTTAAACTTGAGAAACAATATTAATTCTAATAATTGTCTGGAGGTTTTAATTGTTGGGGTCAAATTGACCCCGAGGGTAAAACATGTTAGTAGGTTTTAAGGTTCACCTGTACCTGTTGAACGACGCTGGTCTTTGAGGCACTGATGGAAGACACACACCTCATCAAGGGTGACGTGAGACCCGTCAGCCAACAGAAACCAGCAACGCCACAAGCAGCACATCTACATCTTTATTAGATGTTCAGGGGCAATTCAAGAACACGGTACAATAGTGTTAAAATGACAATGTGTTGCCATAGCAACACAGCTCTTTCCTCAGGCTAAGGCAAGGGGAGAGGTGACAAACTTTCTTACCTCAAATAAATTTTAATTAAATGACAATATAAGACCACCCTGAGGCCCAGACTGGTTGTAAACTAAGTTGATGCAACTAAACCAGATCTACTGGGTGCAGTCGTGTTGAAGGTGGAGCAAGTTAAGGAGCAATCTCATTGTTAAATGTTTAAACCAGTAAACCGAGCTGTGTGACTTGTTGTGTTGATCAGCTGCACGGCGACAAAGACAGGAAGCGGTAAGAAAAGTCTTGTTGGAAAATATTTTGAAAGCAATAAAGATCTCCGTGTGGGGATCTGATGGCTTTTATTACACATTAGAATAGTCAGGGGCTGGATTTGGGTTTTGAGGGGATTGCAAATACAGATCAGGGTAGTGTATACACACTTACAAGTAAAAGATAATCAAGGGGGTGCCGGGGTTGTTTTTGTTGTTGTTGTTGTCTTTTTTGTTGTTTTTTATCATTGCTGTTGTTTTTTGGTTTATTTTTGTTGTTGTTGTTGATTTTGGAGGGGGGGAGGGTATGTGTATATGCGTGTGTGTGTATGTATGTGTGTGTATATGTCAGTGGTGGGCTGTCAGGGCCAGCAAGGCCCTCTCTGCTGGCCTAAACATCATCAGAATCTAATAAAAAAATATATATTTTCCCATAAATATGTTTTCAATTATTCCACAGAGTAAGAGTTATTCTCTTAATTTCATAGCTTTCGTCTTGGTTGCACTGCTCCCAGCCCCAGGTTAAGATTGGGAGGACTGGTTTTTATGCTAGATCTTTTATCCAATCATATTCCGCCATCATGTGTTGCCAGGGCTCTAAAATCTGCCATCAGGCCTGCAGAATCAACATTGCGGGCGCTGGTAGCTTAAAGTGAATGGAAATGAAAATGTAGTGTCAACCAATCAGCTTTAGAGTTGGCTCCTGTAGGCCTGCTAGCCCCGGAACCGGACCAGGAGCCAGCTAGCAGGACGTCTTTTGATTGGATTACCAATATTGAGAGGCGGGGCCTCTGGGCAGGTATATGCAAAACTGCTGGGAAGGCCTATTGTTTGCAAGTGATGGATTTGGTGTTTGGAGCCACACTGGCTTTGCAAACTGGAGTTGTCTAACCGAGGCAGCAACGAGACACAAAGTACGGCTCGGCACCACAAGCATCGGTGCTTTGACAACTTTTGGGGACCCGAGTGGATCTACAGATCAACGAACTAGAGCGCAGGGCAGCGGAGCTGCACAATGAAAAGGTGAAGAACAATAGGGAAATATTGAAGTGAGAATATGTAATAATATATATATATATATATATATATATATATATATATATATATATATATATATATATATATTGTTATGTATTCAAAAATCCCCTGGTGCTGAACCGAAGAAAATGTCCGGAGTCAAAAAGTTCTAATAAAATGTATTTAATGAAAAGTATTACCAATCGTTGATAATAACTAATAACTGTTCAGATACAGAGTATAAGGGTCCTGGAGACCCCCTGGTCAGCATGTGTGTGTGAACCCTGCCACACACAGAACTGACAGCGCTAACTCGCGTGAGTTTACTAGCCCGACTGTTTGTGGTTTAACCCCGTCACACGCGTTGGTGAGGGGGCGTGGCTTATCTCCGTTACGTCGGAACATCTAGCGGAACTAAACTAAACTATATATATATATATATTTATTTATGGAAGGATAGAGAGTAGGCTCAAGCAGTGGTCTCAAGTCTACTATGTGTATATATATATATATATATATATATATATATATATATATATATATATATATATATATATATATATATATATATATATATATATATATACATAAATACATGGTGAGCTAATCTTACATTAGGTTGTTCAGCTGTAGTAAGACGGCATTGAAGGCCTCGGTAGAAAATGCACGGCCCGCCACTGGTATATGTATGTGTGTATATGTATGTATGGGTGTGTGTGTATGGGTGTAGGTGTAAGTATATGTGTGTATATACTATATATATGTTTATGTCTGACATTTTTGTTATTGTTTTATGTTTATATCACTAAACAAATAATAACAAATTTAAGTGACAAAAAAAAAGATGTCCGTGTGGGATGAAGCGTTTCTTTTGGCCCCGGAGCCACAGCGGTGTGTTCGTCCTGTGACTCATAAATGAATGTGAGCTCTTCATGGAGTTGTTTCTCACAGCGATAAAATTGTCCAAAATAAATATTTACTGTTTTTATTGATTATAAAAACATCCGGCTGAAGGTGACACCCGGATGTGGACACAACAGAACTCATTGGCTGCTCTCGTGCGTTGCTAGTTCAAGTAGTTTTGCTAAAATGTCTTGCAGGTGAAATTCAAGGAGAGTGAAATGATTCCAAAGTCCGGAAAATCTCCAGCGGACTCGAGGAAAAATGTCGGCATCCATGAGTTTGCAGCGCTCGCCCGATCCTCCTTAAATGGTAACTTCCTCTTGGCCTTGTTTGTGTTATTAAAATGTGATTTAAATGCCCCGAGTTCAAAGTTCACACTCTGAGCCCGACCTCTCTGCCTCCAGGGATCTCTCAGGCGATGAGGGACCATGTGACCAAGCCCACCTCCCTGGCTCAGGGCCGGGTCGCCCACCTCATCGAGTGGAAAGGTTGGCCCAAACCCGCCGGCCCCCCGCCGGCCGCCCACTTCAGCTCCTACAGCCACCTGACTGAAGGGGAGAAGGAGGCCCGCTTTGCTGCAGGTATTCACTTCTCGTGTGTGTGTGTGTGTGTGTGTGTGTGTGTGTGTGTGTGTGCATCCTCTTAGCTCGGGTTATCTGCCGTGCGCCTAATCCCCTAAGAGTCCTGTATATCACTGGTTTGCTCCGCCCCCCCCGCTGCCTGTCGGGTGGTGCCTTGGCAGCAGATGGTGGTGTATTAGACGCTCCCCAAGAACACGAATGGAGCAGCGGCCCCCGTGGTTCTGCCGGGACTCGTCCTCTCCGGCGCCGGGGACGCCGCCGTGGCTTTGATCTCCGAGGAGAAGAAGTGGAAGATGGAGTGAAGCGCGGAGCGACTGAACATCGGAGCGTTTATGTGTCCTTGCGACGCGAGCCGTAGCGATTAGTCGACTCACCGACTCTGGGATTCTAACGTTAATTATCTCGATAGTGGATTGATTCTTCTTGAATGTTATTATTTTGGGCTTTTTTTATATAACTGAATATTATTTCAGACACTCGGTGAAACAAAATGAGCAAATTCAAGATGTATCGTTGTGCTCCGGCTTATTGTGACGGGCACCATGTTTCAAAATGTTTACGATTCGACAATATTAATAAGAGAGATAAAGAGATTATGAAGAGAGATAAGGAGATTATAAAGAGAGATACGGATGAATAAAAAGAGAGATAAGGAGATTATGAAGAGAGAAACTGATGAATAAAAAGAAAGATAAGGAGATTATGAAGAGAAATAAGGAGATTATAAAGAGAGATAAGGATGAATACAAAGAGAGATAAGGAGATTATTAAGAGAGAAAAGGATGAATAAAAAGAGAGATAAGGAGATCATTAAGAGAGAAAAGGATGAATAAAAAGAGAGATGCGGATATTATAAAGAGAGATAAGGAGATAATGAAAAGAACCAGGCGTGACATCATGAAGCCAAAAGATGAACAACTGAACTTCCAGAGAAGAGTCGCGGTGCAGCATCACTCCCCTCTTGTTTAATCGACTAACAGGAATAATCCCATCTTCCTGGTCTCACTCTGCTGGAGACATTAATTCGGTGATTCTGAGGCATCGAGAGACGACGAGCGGAATACAAAACCGGTTCTTCTTCTTCTAAACTTCCTTTATTAGAAATATTTCCACCTGAAAGTTCAGATACAAACAGAAAGACTCCCCCCCCCCCCTTTTTTTTTGGTTGAGGTGGTCACACCTGTATTTGGGCTCATTCGTTTTTTCGGACCCCCCCCCCAGGAGTGGCGGAGCAGTTCGCCATCGCCGAGGCGAAACTGCGCGCCTGGGCGTCGATAGATGCCGACGACGAGGAAGACTCCAACGACGAAGACTCCCACGCCAACGCACAGACTCAGACCAGCCAGAGCTCAGGTATCCACCATGTTGTTCTTTTCATCGCTCCTTGTCTTCACCAGTGGACGGGGGTGGGAAGATGAGGAGGGTCGTCTGTGAAGATGCACTGATGAAGACGATCCTCATCTTCCCACCCCCGTCCTCCAATTATCCATCCGTCTCCAGCTGTTCTGACTCTCTGCTCCTCCCTTCAGACGCCGCCACGCCGGATAGCGTCAGCGGAGCGCCGTGCCCGCCCGATGTCGGCGGCCCTGAGGCTCCGCCCACCGACGCCGCCCCCCCCGGCTCCAGCGGCGGTGGCAGTCAGCAGCTCTGTGGTCGGCCTGCGTCTCCCAGTGACCCACATTCGCCACAGACCCACTCCCCCGCTTCGCCCGGCGACTGCACCGGCCCCTTCCTGGAGGAGGAGAGCCCGGATGGCCAGGAGGAGGAGGAGCACAGCGAGGTGTGCATCCACACCAAGCCGGAGTGGCGGCCCCGGGCCCGGAGCAGCAGGTTCGACTCCTGCTACTCCACCTCCCGCTCCGAGTCCCCCGGAGAGGAGGACGAGGAAGACGAGGAAGACGAGGAGGGCAGCGTGTTCCACGAGTCTCGAGCCTGGCATTCCAGCCGGAGGAGCTTCTTCTCCGACCGGGCTTCCTCCGGAGTGGCGTCGTTCGATGAAGAGGAGGAGAGGGATGAAGTGGCGGAGAAGAAGGAGCATTTGATGTGATGTGTTGTCCCATCTTTTATGTCTCTTTGAGTCTGTGTTGATTCTGGATATGACATCATCTGTTCTGCTTTCACTGTAAACCTCTCTCCACCTCTTCCTCTTCTCCTCCTCCTCCTCCTCTGATCGTCTCCTCTCCACTCGCTGGCTTCCTTCCTTCATCATGCAGCAGCATTGTGCAGCAGCATCATGCAGCAGCATCGTTCAGCATTGTGCAGCATGGTGCAGCATCATGCAGCAGCATGGTGCAGCAGCATGGTGCAGCAGCATCATGCAGCATCATCATGCAGTATCATGCAGCAGTATCATGCAGCAGTATCATGCAGCAGCATGGTGCAGCAGCATCGTGCAGCAGCATCGTGCAGCAGAATCGTGCAGCAGCATCGTGCAGCAGCACCGTGCAGCAGCATCATGCAGCAGCACCGTGCAGCATCGTGCAGCATGTGGTGGAGAGCTCAGCCAGAATGTAAAGCTGTTGTTCAAACTGATATTTTCGTGACGAGTCGTGTGGTGCAAACGTTTTCTATGGATATTTTGTAGTGTAGAGTTTTTCGGGGTCATGCTGTGTCGTGTGGGTCGGGCAATGTTTGATACTGAATGTCTGAATGTTCTGCTTAACTATAAATATGGTTTGTTTTTGAAAGGAGACGTCGTCCTCTTTTGTTCCACACACAAAGAAACTGAACACACGAAGAAACACAACTTCTTTTTTAAGGTGTTTTTCAAATTTAATCATTCACTCATGTACAAAATCAATTTTGTGTTCTCTGAAAAATAACAATGGCTGTTGGATTTTAAATGCATAATTCTCCTATGTACAATAGCATGTACGTAGCTCTCATCCGTGTATTTTCATATGTACAAGGCATATACAGGCCAGGGCCATATAAAGGGAGATACTACAGACTTATTGCTTCACTAGATACGCTGCAAATGAGCTTATACACTCTCTATACTTAATGCCTTATTCGTTATCTTATATGGCGAGCACTACTTCACATTCTATATGCAAACCAAAAGTCAAGACGGGAATTAAACGGTTGCGCGGATGGTTACACGGACACAGATGAACCAGAGTTGGGGTGCTGTGATGAGATCACACAATATAGAGAAGAAATATGGCTCAAAAATGCAACGGCATGAAGCTGAAATACTGACATCCATTTGAGGGTCTCGCGCACTCTTTGCTCCACGACATCGCCGTGGTTACCGCTGTGCTTCAGGTACACTCCTCCACATTGCATCAAGAGGCCACGCTGGATTAAATGTACTCTGTCATAAAGATACGCGTGACATATCACAGAGTTAATATCTACAGGCCGCATACGCGTGGCCCTATAATAGTGTCTGTGTGTGTGTGTGTGTGTGTGTGTGTGTGCTTTGTACAACACCCAGTATCTTTCTTTCAGTCTGAGCTCAAGTGTAGTTCCTTTATCGTGCTGGAAACACATTAAACACACATTAAGTTGGCGCGGCAGAAGATGAAGAGGCCGTAAAAGTGACACGCCCGGTGCTCGACGGCGCCCTGATGGAATCGGCCTCCTCCAAGAGGCGGGAACAGGCGACAGGTGCGTCACACGTCACTCTTCATGGTAATTACAATGTGCTTCTCCGGTATCTGATGCTGGACCTGTGGAAGCTGCCTCTTCAACTGTAGATCGCAGTTGATTTGGGGATTTCGGGGGCTGATACGGACACGAATATTTGGTAGTGAGAAGAAAAGATAGACTGAGAAAAGGTGTCTGGACCGACTTATCACACTGTTTACTGCATTATATATATATATATATATATATATATATATATATATATATATATATATATATATATATATATATATAGAGAGCAATGTATTGCATATCAGCCGACATGGAACCCCTATAACGTAATATTATTAGGCATTAATTGGTGCCATATGATAGGAGCATTCATCCCATCGTGTGCTCGTTGGAACCACCGTCTACGTTCTTCTGTGCTTTACTTTTATTATTTGTGTGCGTCATTTCTCTCTCTTGACATGTTCTCGAAGTAATGTTTACAGGATGTTCTTTTGGCATGAGTACGTTTGAAGAGTCAGTGGATCGGATGTGAGCGTAAAGAATCTCTCTCGCAAACACACATTCAAAACAGACGGCGGACGACGCTCCCCGTTGTTCTCATTATCAACAAATCTCACATGAAAAGAGAAAACTGCCCCCAAAAACATCCACATGGCGGCACTGAGCGGCGTGCTCCCTCATTAAAGTGTCACACATGTCGTAACAGTCACATGTTGACACGTGTGGCTGCATGGATGCATCATTTATGCCCGGTGGAGGACTCTGAGCTCCACCTCGAGGTCCATCACGAGATGTTCCCGAGCTTCGCTTCACACATTCCTCTGGATCCTCAAAAAGGTTTTATCTGACATCTCCTGTTAGCTCTGATGCACCTGTTCCATAAATGACACTTTTACCATGTGTACAGGTGGGTGACGGCTTGTAACCGGACTGAACCCCCATCAAAGCCAGAAGGACCGCAGACCCCTGATAGGCTGCTCAGAGGCGCTCGAT
The DNA here is from genome assembly GCA_036178185.1 of Liparis tanakae. Lineage (NCBI taxonomy): Eukaryota > Metazoa > Chordata > Actinopteri > Perciformes > Liparidae > Liparis > Liparis tanakae. The sequence goes on from CM070098.1 coordinate 2,511,778, forward strand.
GGGATCAAAGCCACAGACGTTACGGGGAAGTCAGTCGTTAATGTTGTTTATTTGCTTTTTTCATGGGATTTGTTGATAAATTCCGAATAACGTGGTCCTTTAAGAACGGGCAGAACGTCATGTCCGCTCCAGCCCACTCACTCTCACTCGATCACGCCACGACAACGTTAGAAACACGGGTATCTAGGCGGGACTCGGAGGCCAGAGGCACCTCTACAAATGTAAGAAACGTCAACATTCAGGAGGCGGCGGCGTGGCGCCCCTCTGG
>CM070098.1:2517045-2614545 GCA_036178185.1 Liparis tanakae
GAGAGAGAAATCAGATTATTTTCAATCTGCGTCCGACATCTATAAACGTTTTCCGGCGGCGACGTCAAGTACATACAATTTGGAGTCTCTGCGTCGCTGACGGCCGACACGCTTTTCATGGCGGATTTCAGAGGCAGCTGCAGGTTGGTGGCCACCGGGCTGAAAGAGGCAGACTCCTCCGTGGAGATCTACACGGAGGAGGTATTAAGAGAGGCAGTGGGACACGAGGGCGCATGCACACACGGACGGCCGCAGAAAACCCAGAGGAGACACATGCGCGTCCACAACCACGACAGCACCGGTGAGGGCGCAGACCGCCACGTGTTGATGCCATCGCGGGGTTGCCAGGCAACGCTTACCTCCCGCTGCGCCCTCACCTGCCGCTACAGGCCTCTCACATGCTGCGCCTGATCCACCTTTAGTCTGCCGCTCACAACCCAACCCAAGCCAGGCTCCGCCCCCGCCCAGCCCTGACGCCCCGCACGCCTCACACCTGTTGGGCGCTCACCAGGAAGCGGACCGCTTGCCGAGCGCCGGCGCTGGCGGGGGAGTTGATGTGGGCGCAGGGCGAGCTTGGCGTGCTGTCGCTCGTCAGGCTGGCCAGGTGGTCGTGGTCGTGGGCGCCGTTGTCCTGGGCCAGCTGCTGCAGGTACGCCAGCCGCCGCAGGCGGCCCAGCTGCAGGGAGAGCAGCGACTGCAGCTGCAGGCGCTCGATGGAGCCCAGCAGGATCATGGAGTCTGGAGGAGGGAGGAGGGAGGGAGGGAGGAGGGGGGGGGGGGGAGAGACGAGGGAGGAGGGAGGGAGGAGGAGGAGGAGGAGGAGGAGAGAGGAGGGACGAGGGAGGAGAGAGGAAGGAGGTGGGAGGCGGGGAGGGAGGCGGGCGGAGGGACGAGGGGGGAGGGAGGAGGGACGGGGGAGGGGGAGGGACGCGGATGGAGGGACGAGGGACGCGGGGAAGGGGGGGGGAGGGACGAAGGAAGAGAGAGGAGGGGGGAGGGAGGAAGGGAGGAGGGAGGATGGAGGAGGGAGGATGGAGGAGGGACAAGGGACGAGGGAGGGAGGGAAACACGGCACGGGGGGGGGGGGGGTGTTTGGGAGTGAGATGAAAGAGAAGCAGACCACATCTCACTGAGGTGAAAGTGGAACGTAAAATAACCGTTGTGGCGGTTTCAGCCGTTAGTTATTATTATTATTATGACAGTTTCATATTCCCAAATCATCATTTCGCCAATCGGATGATTGTATTTAGAAGTGTTTTTTTGCTAATGATGGTATAATAAAGACGTTAATCCCTGATAAGTGAAGTGATGATGAGGTGATGGTTTATACTCTCTCAGAGACTTGAACCCTAACCCTCACCCTGAGACTCCACCAGCGCCAGCGTCTTCAGCTGGCCGCTCAGCAGCATCGCCTGCAGGTCCCGATAGCAGGAGGTCAGAGTGATGTAACGCACGTCCCTCACCATGATGTCCTCCACGCGGATATTATACTTCCTGAACGAGAGAGGGGAGGGAACGGGACAACGGGGGAGAGGGGAGAGTGTTTGCAAGAGAGGGAGAGGTAGAAGGGTGAGAGAGAGGGGTGAGAGGGAGAGGGGTGAGAGGGAGAGGGATGAGAGGGGTGAGAGGGAGAGTGAGAGGGGCGTGAGGGAGAGGGGTGAGAGGGAGAGGGAGAGGGGTGAGAGGGAGAGGGAGAGGGGTGAGAGGGAGAGGGGTGAGAGGGAGAGGAATGAGAGGGGTGAGGGAGAGGGAGAGGAGAGGGGCGTGAGGAGGGGGAGGAGAGGGGTGAGAGGGAGAGGGTGGGGAGAGGGAGGAGGGTGGGAGAGGGAGAGGTGAGGAGTGAGAGGGAGAGAGGTGAGAGGGATGAGAGGGGTGAGAGGGAGAGTGAGAGGGGCGTGAGGGAGAGGGGTGAGTGGGAGAGGGGTGAGAGGGAGAGGGAGAGGGAGTGAGAGTGAGAGGCGTGAGGGAGAGGGGCGTGAGGGAGAGGGGTGAGAGGGAGAGGAAGAGGGAGAGGGAGAGGGAGAGGGATGAGAGGGAGAGGGGGAGAGGGGGGAGAGGGAGAGGAGTGATGCAAAACAAACGAGGGCCACGAAAGACAGAAGACCAAAGGTTAGGCTCAACTCCTCCGTTCCAAAGCCAGCGGTGTGTGTGTGTGTGTGTGTGTGTGTGTGTGTGTGTGTGTGTGTGTGCGTATGTGTGTGTGTGTGTGTGTGTGTGTGTGGGGCTCACTCGTGGTGCCCCATGCCCAGCTCAGGTAGGTAGGGCAGCTTCTTGATCCTGATGATGGAGTCGTACAGCGAGGGCTGCAGCGACTGGGCCACGGCGTTGGCCAGGATCACGGCGATCATCACGGGCAGGATGTGGGAGATCTGACCGGTCAGCTCGAACACGATGACGGCCGTGGACACCGTGTGGGTGACGGCGCCGGACAACGCCGCCGCGCCTGAGGAGGAGGAGGAGGAGGAGGAGGAGGAGGAGGAGGAGGAGGAGGAGGAGGGGATTCAAATGAAGCCTTAACCCTCCTGTGACCTTTAGGGTCAATTTGACCCCGTTCAATGTTTAATGTCGATGTTCTTTGGGGTCAATTTGACCCCAGGCTGTTTTTCACTGTCAAACATATAAGAAATATCAACTTTTTTATATATTTAAAGGTCTATTTAGTTAAAACATACAAGAAATATCAACTTTTTTATATATTTAAAGGGCTATTTAGGTAAAACATATAAGAAATATCAACTTTTTTATATATTTAAAGGGCTATATAGGTAAAACATATAAGAAATATCAACTTTTCTTATATATTTGAAAGTCTATTTAGGTAAAACATATAAGAAATATCAACTTTTTTATATATTTAAATAAAAGCACAGGTTATAAAAGTGTCATGTGTCTTTATGTGTCTTATATATTTAAAGGGCTATTTAGGTCGTCAACAAACAAACATAAAGTACTTCACACTTAAACTTGGGAAACAATATTGATTCTAATAATTTTTTGGAAGTTTTAATTGCTGGGGTCAAATTAACCCCGATGGTAAAATATGTTAGAAAATGTGAAGGTACCAGGAGGGTTAAAGTTATTCAGGGGGGCCGTTAACAGACGAGGGTTTAATGTGTGATCAGGCGTCTTTTCAAAAGGAAATCAAATATCTGACTAGCTATAAAAAGCTAGAAATTATCCATGTGTCATTAGTCAGAGAAAAATGTCCCGAAACGCCGCTAATCAAAACCAGATTATTATCTTCAGTCGTTCTAATTCATAACATTTAGCGACTTCCTGTCACTAGCCGGTGAGTCGCGACCACCGTCGTTTCTAACGACTTTCTCTTTGACTTCGGTGTTCGACTAAAGTGGAATCAGATTTCAGCGGTCACATCCTCTGAGCCGGCGTGAGGGATGTAAATGTCTGCCGCTTTAAGGTACGGTGAAGAAGATTATAGCCATCGTAAGAAAAACACACAACGGAATTACACTACCGTTCAAAAGTTTGGGGTCACCCATTGAGACAATTTGGTGTTTTCCATGAAAACTCACTTATATTTATCCAATGAATTGCAAAATGAATAGAAAATATAGTAAATACATTTTTATTTTAAATATGAATTGTGTTCTTCAGACTTCAAGCTCAAAAGGAAGGCCAGTTGAAAAGCTTCTCTGGCCAGCATAACTGTTTTCAGCTGTGCTGACATAATAAAAGGGTTTTCTAAAATGCTACCCCTCCGTTAGTCTTCTAAGGCGACAAACCCAATGTGCCATTAGAGCACTGGAGATGGGCCTCTATACAACCGTGTAGATATTAAATTTTTTTTAAACAGGTGTTTCAAACCTAGAATATTCATTTACCACGTTAATAATGTATAGAATGCATTTCTTAATAATTTTATGTTATCTTCATTCAAAAAACATGCTTTTCTTTGCAAAATAAAGACATTTTGAACGGTGGTGTAAGTCGGCGACTCATTTGGCAGCGACAGTAAAAACATGAATAAAAACCTCAAGGCGGGACATTTAAAACAAGACGACTGGGACGATAAGAGAGGCAGAGCGTAGAATAACTCACCAACGACGGCGTAGCCCCCGGGGACGATGGGGTACACGCTGCCGTCGGCGTGGATACCGTCGGGGAACATCGTCGCCATGACCTCTCCGACGAGTCGGCCGAACGCCGCGCCTGTCGGTCGCACACGGACAGAAGGAGACGTTTGAAGAGGTTCTTCCTCTCCGTCGCCGTGACGACGAGAGAAAACAAAGTGGATTTCCTCTCACCGATGAGAAACACGGGCATGAAGGCGCCGCAGGGGACCGGCATGGTGGTCGCCACGGCCGACATCCAGAACTGAGGTGGAGAGGCGAGCGTCAAAAAAACCTAAACCGCGTTCTACGGACGCGCGTCGAAAGTTCTACCTACCTTCATGACGATGAAGAGGATGAGCGTGACGAAGACGTTGACCTGCGGGTGCTTCCAGGCGTGGTGGTGGCTGATGTAGTCGAACTCCTCCGCCACGCCCTGGCGGCACCACGTCCGGTTGTCAAACAGCGCCACCAGAGACTCGTGCTGCGTCAGCTGGCGGGGCGACACCAGAGGGGAGGGGATGTTCATCTACTGTGTCATATCAGTGTGTGTTCTCCATGAAAACACACACTTTTATTTATTAAATGAAGACAAGATTAATACAAAATATAGTCAAGACATTGACAAGGTTAGAAATAATGATTTTCATTGTAAATATTAATGTTGTTCTTCTTGTGGCTCAAAGGAAGGCCAGTTTTAGAGCTTCTCTCACCAGCATAACTGTTTTCAGCTGTGCTCACATAAAAAGGGTTTCAATGTCAAGGAATAATCTGTTTGTGGAAAATGCTAAATAAAAATATATAACAATTTTTAAAAAGGTTTTCAAGGGGGTTCTACCCCTCTGCTCGTCTTCTAAGGCAATAACACAATGTACCACTAGAACATGGAGATGGGCCTCTACACACCTCTGTAGAGACTTCATTAAAAAACTGAGAATAGTCATTTACCGCTTTAACTATGTAGAGAGAGGATTTCTAATTAATTAATGTAATTTTTCATTTTTCTAAGTGACCCAAATAATGTTCAAATATCGCAGAGAAACAAATGCGACTTTGTTGACGCCGAGTCAACAACTTGTCTATTATGTTTTGTGCCAGGAGTTCTTTCACTAAGGACAAATAAAAAGGTATTCTCCCTGCTCACTAGCAGATGTTTTTCTTCTTCTTGTTGCGACTCGCTGAAAGGCTCAAGATTCATTTTAATGGCGTGCTGTGCAAGACGATTGGGAAGTGCGGCAGGTGCACGGGCGACACACACACACACACACACACACACACACACACACACACACACACACATTGTGATCTCTGCGTCTTTAAAGAAAAAGAAGAAGCTCAGACTACGTTTCACTTTGCTGTGTCAGACGTTTCCAGTGTCTGCAGAGTGTCTGCAGACACTTCTTCTGAAGCGGAGTCTTTTTTCTTTGTTTTTTTGTTGAGAAAAATAAGTGGAAAGGCCTCAATGTGAAATGATTTGTTTTAAAAAGAATATGACAATAAACATCAGGTTTTATAGTTGATTGTTGGAACAAATTATTTGTTTTTAATTTGACTTTATCTTTAGAGCAACCCACATGGGGAAACTTGGCAGCTATTGGACAGCTTGGGCTATAAGAGGAGCGCAAAATGACACACAACACGACACCGAGCGCTGAACGTCAATCATCCGACAACATTCTGGTCGTGAGAGCATCAAAGTATTTTCTCACCTGTCCGGCCATGAACTGCCCGAAGCCCGGCGGGAACGTGAGAGTGGTGACCAGCAGGGTGACGAGCGCCGGGTACACCAGGCGCCTGACAGGAAGAGATGGACTGCGGGGTCATTAATGCGTGTGCTTGTCACACTGTGTGTGTGCGCTGGATGTCGGGGTGGGGATGGAGCGACTATAGATAGCTCCCTGTGACGGGTGGAAGTGACCCAAGTCCCACAAGGACTTCATCTCCAGATATGATGTTAACTCTAAGACTCCATAGGCCATCATTTGAAACAGAGGGTTTGTGGTATATGAGACGCATTTTGATTCTTTCTAAGATATCAAAGAATCAAAATGCGTACTAGCTACAGATTAAATGGTTGAAGAGTGGCTTTTCAAGATCAGGGTTCGTACACATGTTGACCAGTGGAATTCCAGGACTTTTCCATGACTTTTCCATGACATTAAACACATTTCCATGACCAAACTGAAATCTTGGTGTGTACATGAAGACTTTTTTCAAACAATGAGAATTACAAAGCATACAATATACCTTGAATGAAACAAATGAATGAGAGACAATAGTTTGATTAAAATAATAAGCATTACTATACATGTTTATTCTTAGAAACACTTATATACATGTTTATTCTTTTAATCAAACTATTATCCTTTATGTGCAAATCCATCTGTTTGTGAAATGTGAAATATAACACATTTGTGAAATATGTGACTATAACACATTTCCATGACTTTTCCAAAACTTTTGTGATTTAAGTATTTACCATAACTTTTCCAGGCCTGGAAATGACCATTTTAAAATGCCATGACTTTTCCAGGTTTTCCATGACCGTACGAACCCTGCAAGTTGCATCTTGAATATTCATTCACGTTTTCGGGAAATATGAATATTTGTTTTCTTGCCGGGGATTAGATGAGAAGATTGACCCCCCTTTAGCGCCAGCCGACAGTCAGTTAGCTTAGCACAAAGACTGGAAACAGCTAGCCCGACTCCATCCACGACATCCAGCTGCCAGCATCTCTAAAGCTCACTAATTAAAACATTACATCAAAGCGAGCACAGTTTCCTAAAAATGTCAATCCCCAAAAGTGTAAGTGTGACATGCGACGTCCACCATCAGATACTCACTTCCTCAGCAGGAGCTTGTTGATCGTCTTCTGCTTCCTCATGCACTCCACGATCAGCCGGTTCAGGTAGACGAACAGAGCGCCACCAAAGCCACAGGCGATGCTGCAGACAGACAAAGACACACCGATGTGTTCTGTTGGAGGTCAAACACGATCACACTGAAATACTATTTTAGATTTTATCACCCCTGTTGAAGTCACTTTATTGACTTTATTCCTTGACAGGAAACCGAGCATCGTTACCTTCGCCTTGAAAATGCGGAAGGTAATGTTTTGATCGCCGCGTATTTGTATGCGTGCGTGTTATTTGCATAAGTCAAAAAGTGTTAAAACGAATCACATGAAATTTGGTGGGATGATTGGGTATTATCCGGGGACCATTTGCTTATATTTTGGGATTGATCGAGTCAAAGGTCAAGGTCAAGGTCATGAAAAGGTCAACATCTTCTTTTTACCATAGCGCAGTTAATTTCTATCCAATTGTGATGCAACTAAAGCCAAAATGTTCATAATTCAATGCTCAATCTTGTGATATGCAAAGGTATGCGCTCTACCGAGTGCCTGTTCTAGTTAATTTATTGTTTTTCTCCATGAAAACAATATTGCCATCAAACAAATGGAATTTCTGCATGCGGTGATGAGGATACATCCTCTGCTTGTAATCAGCAGAGTAAAAAGTTAATTTCATGCCTCGCTCATCGAATGCAAATCAACCTTCCGAGTCTCAGCAGGAATGGGAACGGGAACCCGGCGAGACTCCTAGAGAGAAAGAGACTTTGAGGTCGCTACCATGTGGCGTCGGTCCAGAGGAAAGTGCTCACCCGAGGATGGCGAACGCCGGCAGCTCCTGAAGGTCGAACGGGAAGTCGAGACGGAAACGCGTCTTAAAGAGAGCGGTGATGGTCTCTGAGGAGAGAGGACTGGTGTCACCGTGTGGAGGTGGAATATGCCGACTATGAACTATTCATACACTCTGTCATGTTCATTGAATGTGTTTCAACTCTAAATCTGTCCTTCTGGTCACATGACATCTGTTGTTCTGTCCATCCTGGAGAGGGATCCTCCTCTGTTCTCTCCTGAAGGGTTCTTCACTTTTTTTCCCCCTGAAGGGTTATATTTATTTATTTATTTATTTATTCGCACAAAATAAAGTAACAAATGTAACATTATTAAAAGACACAGAAATGAGTGCAGGTGAGAGAAGAAACCCAAAGGGCTTATGCAAGGTTCTCACCTAAAGTAAGAATAATAAACAAGAATAACATTTAACGTGCTAAAACCAACAACAATACAGAACAAGGAATACAAAACACTATGTAGATGATGAAAAGGCTTGATCCGGGAGTATTTGGGAGTTTTTCCTGGTCCGATGTGAGGTCAAAGGTCAAAGGTCAGGGATGTCTATGTGTACAGATTGTAAAGCACTCCGAGACAAATTAGTCATTTGTGAAATTGGGCTATACAAATAAACTGAATTGAATTGAATTGAATAGATGTCTTTTTGTTACAGATGCAGACCCTTGAATGGGACTGGACATAACAATACTGAATCATTCTGTGATGCAACATGTTACACAAGGGGGCTTTCAATATGAATATACGTCCAATATTCTCTAACTTTATCCTGATCAAATTTGATGAGATCGTATCCAGACGACGTGAAGAACACACCGTGGCAAAGTCACAAAACACCTGGAGGCAGTAAACTGATTCAAAATGGGGAAAACGGTCTTTGATAGAGAAGTAACTGGTCCCTAACCTTCCTCCTGGTTCCACACCGCCAGCACTCTGAAGATGAAGGCGCTGAACGTGGCGGCGAAGAAGCCCCTCCAGTAGTTCCTCACAGCAAAGAACGTAGAGGTGACCTCGATGCTGAACAGCACCCCTGAGCCACACACACACACACACACACACACACACACACACACACACACACACACACACATGGTTGAAAGGGCCATTGTGGACATTTGAACATCTACATTACCATGAATCAGCAACTCCATCTGCAGAGAAGAATCCAAGGATGTACACTACCGTTCAAAAGTTTGGGGTCACCGAGAAAATGTTGTGTTTTCCATGAAAACTCACACTTTTATTTATTAAATGAAGACAAGATTAATACAAAATATAGTCAAGACATTGACAAGGTTATAAATAATGATTTTCATTGTAAATATTAATGTTGTTCTTCAAACTTGTGGCTCAAAGGAAGGCCAGTTTTAGAGCTTCTCTCACCAGCATAACTGTTTTCAGCTGCGCTCACATAAAAAGGGTTTCAATGTCATGGAATAATCTGTTTGTGGAAATTGCAAAATAAAAAGTTATAAAAAATGTAAAAGTGTTTCAAGGGGGTTCTACCCCTCTGCTCGTCTTCTAAGGCAATAACACAATGTACCACTAGAACATGGAGATGGGCCTCTACACACCTCTGGAGAGACTTCATTAACAAACAGAGAATAGTCATTTACCACATTAACTATGTAGAGAGAGTATTTCTGATTAATTTAATGTCATTTTCATTGGAAAAACAGTGCTTTTCTTTCTTTTTTCTAAGTGACCCTAAACTTTTGAACGGTCGTGTATGTTTGCATCCAAAGGGATCATTTGACCTGACGGAGTCTCGAAAGGGGAAATCCATCTGCCGCCTGAACTCAGGGACGTCTTCCATGTCAATTTGGCCGATAGTTGCCGAGATACGATACATCACACAGATGGACTCACAGAAATTGGCAACCGCTCTCCTCCTAGTGGGGGGAGTACCCCCCCCCCCATCTAATTATCTCCAGTAATTATCTCCCATAATTAGGTAGCAGAGGCTGCAGCCATGTCGGTTTACCTCCAATAGGGGCGGCGAAGCAGCAGCCCACGCCCACGGCACAGGCCGCCGACAGCATCTCCGTGTTCCTCAGCTCGTTCTGTTCAACGGGAGTCACACACACACACACACACAGGTAGACACACACACACACATCCCAACAGGTGTGCATGGACATGCAGATGCCACAAACAAATGCATTGCTCGTTAAAAAAAAACAGATCCAGCAACTGTTTACAAAGGTAAAACAGAGTTGCCTTCAAGCTGCTGCTGCATCTTTAGCACATTGGATGACATCACGTGTATGACTTTAGGGTTATATGGGACGCCGTGAGTGAAAACCCCGGGAATGAGTGATGAAGTCATGGGAATGGCATGTGTGTGTGGAAGCAGAGACGGCGCAGATCGATGCCTCGGCTCGCTGAACGGAATCAAACGGCGCAGACAAATGGAAAAGCATCGATCTCTCTCTCTCTCCGCTTCTGAAATGGACGGCGTGGATTATTAATGTCGATGGAATTGGCAATAACGAAACTATCTGTCGCGTGCGATTCATACCTTGCTTCCCTCAAAGGGCTCTTCCTTTAGCGGTGACAGTGGGGGACAGAGAGACAGAAGGATGTGTGAGTGGAGAGGTTACCTTGGAGTTCTGCTCCTGGAAGACAGCCAACTTATTATCCACACCACACAAAAGCAAACAAGCGGCGACCGAGCTTCAGCAAACGCCGTCTTGACTCGAAAGTGAAGTGAATTAACGTTTGTTATGATCGTGTTTAAAGGCTGCGCAGCCGACGTCTGGACTACGTCAGTCTCTCTAACTGCGCTGACACGAGTTTCTCCTCCTCCTCATCCCTGCGGTCTATCTTCCTCCGTACTGATGGGGATGGCGGAGCTGCCGGCACATGGAGGAGAAGCATAGCCCACTGTCCACTGCAGACATGGGCACAAGGCGAGCGTGGGCTCTCACATAAGTGGAGGTGAGAGTGTGTCCTGGGGAACGGCAGAGAGTCGAGTCAAACACCGAGATTGTTGAAGAACAAACGTGGATTGTGTGTGTGTGTTTTTCTTTTTGAGGACCAAAGGAAAGATCTTCCCATGTGGGTCCATGTTGCCCAATCTCATTTCTTCTCAGAAACTATTCACACCTCTGCTTTGAAATAAGTAAAAGGACTAAAAGTTCAAATTCACCTTGCAATCCTGCAAATCAGAGAAAAGTATATTTTATAATAACTGGTTCATGTTGAGATTCCAGAGCAACACCAATTCATTTTAATTGCAAAAAAGTTTCAAACTACTAAAATCCTTAAATCATAAATAGCTTTGGTCAAAATGAAACTTCCCTCGACTTATAAAGGTTGAAAAAAAGAAGTTAGAAAGGTACAAAAGGCTAAAAAAGGGATTAAAAGAAGATGTATTTCTGTTGTAGAAGTCCAATTATGGAATAATGTTGAAATGGATGTAAGACTGGTGAACTGCTTTTTGGTTTTCAAGGGAATTATTTATAAAACAATTCTTGAGAGTTATAAATTAAATTAAAAACGTATTAATATGGAAGATGTATGTGGTAGTATATATAAATAATATAAATATATTTGTTTTTTATTTTGTTTGTTGTTGTTTTTTTCTTCTTTTCTTTATTTTATATTCATTTTCTGATTTATTGTTATTTCAATTTAGGATAGGAATTTATAAGCATTTTTTGCTTCTGAATATACTTCTTCAGTCTTTCTCTTTTGTATATTATGTAGGATAATATTGTATTGTATTTGATTTGATTGACTGAATAAAATACACAAACAAACAAAAAAGATGCACTTATGATTCTTGATGAAATGCGTTGAACCAGGTTAAATATGTAAACCTTTGTCGTATGGACTCTAAATGCCTTTAAAAAAAAATGTATTTCAGTGCACTTTTAATCATTTGGCAAAAGTTCAGATTCGCCGTTTATTCTAAAAAACTCTGACGCATATATAGATGAGGACAATTCTAAAGGGGGGAAAAAAGTCTTCAGTACACTTTCTTGTCTCACTCACACTATTTTGAATCTTTTAAAACTTCATTCTGTAACGTGATGCTGGATTTGAGTCACTGGACATATTTGCGTGTCGAGAGCACCACCGCCGGCCGTCTCTATCGGCCGGTCAGAGGCTCCTCATCGGGCGATGGAGAAGCCTCCAGAGACGGAATCTGACGGTCCTGAACTTTGTGCGTCAGGAAACCTGCATTTCCTTTTTGGTGACGTGGTTGCGGTCCTCACCGTGTAAACGCCACCGAAAAGAGGAGCCATGAATTTGCTCAGCAGGGCGGCGCACAGACTGGCCACGTGAACAAAGGGTCCCTGAGAGAGAGAGAGAGAGAGAGAGAGGCAGAGAGACCATGACGTCAGCAGACTGCACATGACTGGAGGCACATTCAGGCAGATCAGCTGCACTCAGGGGCATTACTCCAAATCCACTAAAGACTCCTCAGATTCAGATTTAAAGCCCCACTATGTAGTTTTTCCCTTGTAGCGCCCCCTTCAGGTATTTGACATTTTAAGATGTTTTAGCCGGTAGTACCCAGATGTCCTTGGACCTGCTTTCTGTCATGATGACCAGCGTCACATAGTCCAGTCCACCTCACAGGGGACTTTTTATTGTCTCCGCTACGCGACGTAGAGACAGAGAGACATGCTGCTGTGGAGACGACCAATAACAGACCTTTAGTTTAAAGAACAAAGACGTCTTTAAGAAAGGGACCTGACATTACTGCTGCTGTCATCTGGAGGAGAGAGAAAGTTACAGGGGGCGGAGGAGATTATTATTAACTCAAACTCAAAAGAGCCATATGCGTCACCAGAAGAGACACATATGGCTCAGAGCCAGAGGTTCAGACACCTGATCTATAACTGGGTATTTACCACACTGAAGTACACGTTACATACCTGAAGGGGGCGCTACAAGGGAAACACTACATAGTGGGGCTTTAAACTACTTTAAAACATCCCAAATGGGGAAATGCAAGAGTTATTAACAGAAAATTCCTTAATGAGACGAGAAGATGCGAGATTATTAAATAGCGCCCCGACGGGGAAACGTCATAAACTGCCCAGCAGTCTGTCATCGTGTGTGATCTGTGCAGCCCGGGAGACGGGGATGGAGAGAGAAGAAGGAACAAGAACCCCTACCTCCTTTCCCAGAGGCATCCCGCTGCCCAGAGCGCAGGTCAGACCGATGACTTTGGCCACGAACGTCTTAAAGGTCAGGTACTCCTTCAGGACCACCCCCCTGAGTATCGTCTTCATCTCAGGGATACCTGAACCTGGGAAAGGAGAAAGGGGAGAGAGACGCCGTGGTGGCGTGACGGAGAGGAGAGAAAGGAAGAATAGAAGGGAAGCAATTACAGAGAAGAAGGGATGAGGGGAAGAGCAAAGGGAGGTGGGTGGGGGGAAGAGCTGATTGATATTCATATAGTTTTCTGTTTGCACATCTCATCAGAGCGACGCTGCAGACGTGACCCCTGAGACAAAGTCCTCTCAGGCCCGTGTGCAGCTTCACGCAGCCAATCACATTATTCAAACAGAAATATTGCCAGGAATTAGAGACACGAATACATGTGTTTGTGCATGAATAGTTCAAATGAATGCATGTGTGTGTGTGTGTGTGTGTGGGGGGGGGGTCTTACCCACAGCCTGAGGCGCCAGTATCTGTGTGAATCCTGCTGAGAAAGTGATGAGCACTACAGGGTAGGTGACCCACGCGATGTACTGCAGGAGCATGTTACTGTCCAGTCCTCCATACATCCACTTCTGTGCTGCACACACACACACACACACACACAAACACACACACACACACATCTCAGTATAATGCGGTAGAAAAATAAACAAATTAACGGCCATCTAACACGGTTTATCTCTTATGAATATATTCACCTGACTCCTCTTCATTCCCTCCTCTGTCTTATTAATGCTTCGTCTCCGCCCCCGCAGCAGCTCTGTGGCCTCCTCTTCCTCACGAGGGGATTTAGCTCTCTCTATCTAATTTACCATTCTGTGAAACTCATTAGAGGACGCGCTTCTTGCAGAGTCTTTTCCCTCCATTACTTCACACATAAAAGCAGTTTTCCTCAAACAGTCTCCGTCGTGGATAAGTAACATCATTTGAAGAGGAAAGGGAAATCAATGGCGTGTACCTGCTCACACATTCATGGTCATTCAGACTTAAAAAACGTGTGGGAGGAAGATACATTAAATACACATGTGTTAGTGATGAGAAAAAGCGGGACTAACATTTTGTATTAAAACAAAAAAAAAGTTATCTGTAAAGAAATGTGATACACTTACTTTTTTTTTTTTTTTTTTTTTTTTTTAGTATTAGTATTTAGTATTTTTTGTATTTATTATTTTAGTAATAGTATTTAGTACTTAGTAATTAGTAATTTAGTATTAGTATTTAGTATTTTTTGTATTTAGTATTTTAGTATTAGTATTTAGTATTTAGTATTAGTAATTTAGTATTAGCATTTAGTATTTTAGTATTAGTATTTAGTATTCAGTATTTAGTATTAGTAATTTAGTATTAGTATTTAGTATTTAATATTAGTAATTTAGTATTAGTATTTAGTATTAGTATTTAGTATTTTGTATTTAGTATTGTGTTTTTATTTGTATCTTTTATTTTTATTTTTTATTAATGCTCTAATGTACACCCACTGCTGTGATCCTTGAATTTCCCCATTGTGGGACTTATAAATGAATATCTTATCTTATCTTATCTCACGGGTTCAGAGGGTTTTCTTTTTCGCTCAACGATTTCTGTGCTATGTTTGAGAAAAAAATAGTATTTATTGATCCTTTTTAACGTTAAGAAAAGACATAAGCTCAGGATGAAAATAACTCTGCGTATTAGCATAATGACTCCCCATCTCTACCTCGCCCTCTGCTCTCTCGCCCTGCGTGTCTCACCTTGTTGGCAGAAGGCGATGGCGTAGTCCATGACCCAGCTGACCAGAGCCATGAGCAGCCCCAGCAGGATGAGGAAGATCCAGTCCTCCCCCACCCGCGAGATCAGGAACTTCTGGCACCGAGACGCGCACACTGCGGGCAGACAGAGCGCAGCCGATGAGGATCTTTGGAGTGAATCGTGAAGGTGTGAAGAGAGAGTGAAGGAACGCCGTGGTCGGTGTGAGACTCAGAGGAACCAGCTGTGTGAGAGGGGAAGGAAAAGACGTTAATGCGTAGTGATGAGGAGGAAAGGGATGAATGGAAGGATGTCAGCGATGCGGCGTGCACTTGATACACACTTGATACACACATTTAAACCCTCCAGTCGCATTACGCCAGGACACACGGTGTGTTGGAAGGATTTTTGCATCAATGAACAACTGTCAGGTATTTAATTAAACAGATTACATTACATTACATGTCATTTAGCGGACGCTTTTATCCAAAGCGACTTACAATAAGTGCATTTCAACCTAGAGTACAAACAAGAACAACAAGAATACAGAAAGTAACATTTCCTCAACATAGTCAAACTACAAAAGTACCATAATAACATATTTAAGAGCCACTGAAGTGCAGATTAGCCGACATTTTAAATATTACTGCGGTATCAACTATCTCAGGTTGTATTTCACTTTTGTGATGCTTAAAGATTTAGTCCCCAGTTTCTTTATAGAGTATTTTTGTGTTGGATATTGAGAAAGGACCACTGTCATCCATAACCGTAAATCGAGGATTCAGTTTCCCATGACCGAAGAAGAGCGTTTTATCATCAAGATAACGAAAAGACGGGGCGGAGATATCATTTTCTATTTAAAAGAACAATAACAAACTAAAGGAGCTTCTTTTGTGGTGAATGTGTTGAGAATGAGAGCGTTACTTTCCCATCACATACACCACCGTTCAAAAGTTTGGGGTCACCGAGAAAATGTTGCGTTTTCCATGAAAACTCACACTTTTATTTATTAAATGTCAAGACATTAACAAGGTTAGAAATAGTGATTTTCATTGTAAATATTAATGTTGTTTTTCAAACTTGTGGCTCAAAGGAAGGCCAGTTTTAGAGCTTCTCTCACCAGCACAACTGTTTTCAGCTGCGCTCACATAAAAAGGGTTTCAATGTCAAGGAATAATCTGTTTGTGGAAAATGCAAAATAAAAAGTTATAAAAAAGGGTTTCAAGGGGGTTCTACCCCTCTGCTCGTCTTCTAAGGCAATAACACAATGTACCACTAGAACATGGAGATGGGCCTCTACACACCTCTGTAGAGACTTCATTAACAAACAGAGAATAGTCATTTACCACATTAACTATGTAGAGTGTATTTCTGATTAATTTAATGTCATTTTCATTGCAAAAAAACTTGCTTTTTCTTCTTTTTTCTCAATGACCACAAAATTTTGAATGGTAGAGTATCTCAAATACAAAACGAGTAGAGGATAAACAAAGCTGGGTCAAGGTGCCGACACGTTGTGACCTATAACTCTGAGCGGGGTCGGCTAAAAGCGGCGTCGCCGGACTCATTTCCTCCCTCTTGTCTGCGGACATTGCCAAAGCCGGAAATTCACTTCTCCATCCAGAGCGTCCCGAGAGACGGCCGGATGTGCCACTAACACATTTACCAGATCCATATTTCATAAAAGTGCGACGGCGGAGATGGATCAAGTTGTTTTGATTTGTTTACTCGCTCGGAAGACGTAGAGCGGGAGAGGAGAAGCCGTCGCATCGTAGGAGAGAGAGCGAGATCAGGACAAACAATACAATAAATACCGTATTCTATTTAATGTGTTTAAGAGATGTAGATTTGGAGGTCAGAGTGACAGTCAGATGCTTTAACACAACATTCAGGGGAGTTCCACTTCCGCTCTTTCATATGGACGTTTTACTGATGGAAAGAAATGAAACAATGGCTCAAAACTACTTCTAGAATCAAATAATTGTATAACATGAGACATACATTGAACAGATGCATCGTTAGTTAGCTGCTCGTGAGTTTAGACCCACAGACTCTTCCTGTTGTTTGTGACGTTGGACGTTAAACACAAAGAGAAGAAACACGTTGCAGCCGCCGCTCTGCAGCCGCCGCTCTGCAGCCGCCGCTCTGTGTCCTGATCTCTGCGTGTCCTGATCTCTGTGTCCTGATCTCTGTGTCCTGATCTCTGTGTGTCCTGATCTCTGTGTCCTGATCTCTGTGTCCTGATCTCTGCGTCCTGATCTCTGTGTGTCCTGATCTCTGCGTCCTGATCTCTGCGTGTCCTGATCTCTGTGTGTCCTGATCTCTGTGTCCTGATCTCTGTGTCCTGATCTCTGTGTCCTGATCTCTGTGTCCTGATCTCTGCGTCCTGATCTCTGTGTGTCCTGATCTCTGTGTCCTGATCTCTGTGTGTCCTGATCTCTGTGTCCTGATCTCTGTCCTGATCTCTGTGTCCTGATCTCTGTGTCCTGATCTCTGTGTCCTGATCTCTGTGTCCTGATCTCTGTGTCCTGATCTCTGTCCTGATCTCTGCGTCCTGATCTCTGTGTCCTGATCTCTGTGTCCTGATCTCTCTGTGTCCTGATCTCTGTGTCCTGATCTCTGCGTCCTGATCTCTGTGTGTCCTGATCTCTGTGTCCTGATCTCTGTGTGTCCTGATCTCTGTGTCCTGATCTCTGTCCTGATCTCTGCGTCCTGATCTCTGTGTCCTGATCTCTGTGTCCTGATCTCTGTGTGTCCTGATCTCTGTGTCCTGATCTCTGTGTGTCCTGATCTCTGTGTCCTGATCTCTGTCCTGATCTCTGTGTCCTGATCTCTCTGTGTCCTGATCTCTGTCCTGATCTCTGTGTCCTGATCTCTCTGTGTCCTGATCTCTGTCCTGATCTCTGTCCTGATCTCTGCGTCCTGATCTCTGTGTCCTGATCTCTGTGTCCTGATCTCTCTGTGTCCTGATCTCTGTCCTGATCTCTGCGTCCTGATCTCTGTGTCCTGATCTCTGTGTCCTGATCTCTCTGTGTCCTGATCTCTGTCCTGATCTCTGCGTGCCGACCGGCGGCCGAGCCCCCGGCTGCATGTGGAGGCCGATCCCTATCCCGATCCCGATCCCGTTACGATCCGCAGCGCGGCGCTCACTCCGAGGCCGCCGCCCACGGAGATGCTGTTCCCACTCAGACACGCCAGAGGGAAAACCAGTAAAGCTCCCACCTCCAAAGGAGCCGCTTCTCTGCGTACCATTACTTAACAAGACGGCCGCGCTGCCCCTCCATCGAGAGGTCTAAAAATACAAACACGCAGCGAGCACACACATCATCCTGGCCGTCTCCTGATCTGAGAGTGATTGTATTAAATGGCTTCCATTACGGGGGGGGGGGGGGGGGGGGGGGGGGGGCAGCGTTCACCTGCAACGTATCGAGCTTTAATCAGAGCTCTAGTCACAAGGGCAAAGAGGCAGAATGGGGAAAAGAAGGAGAGAAAACGCACCTCTTGCTCACTTTGTGAAACACACCGCCTCTCTCTCTCTTTTTACATTCACACTTTGTACCTAATATGTTTTGAGGGTGTGTGTGTCGGTTTGCATTTCTAAAAATACCTTTTGCAAATCTCGTATCGGGATATTTTCACATAACTAGAACTAGATTCAGGATTATTGCTTTAATTAGTAATAATAATAATTAAAATATTAGTATTTAGTTTTTAGTATTTAGTATTAGTATTTGTATTTTAGTATTTAGTATTGTGTATTTATTTGTATCTTTTATTTTTATTTAGTATTATTTTAGTATAATACTTAGTATTAGTATTTTGTATTTTGTATTTTAGTATTTAGTATTAGTATTTTGTATTTGTATTTTAGTATTTAGTAAATTAGTATTAGTATTTTGTATTTTAGTAGTAGTTTTAGTATTTTGTATTTTAGACTTTTTAGTATTTAGTTTTTGTGTTTTTATTTTTATATTTTATTCTTATTAATGCTCTAATGTACATCCACATCCTGAAATGTCCCCACTGTGGGACTAATAAATGAAATTCTTATCTTATCTTAATGTTATCGTCTAATTGACCAACAGGAGATGGGAACGCGGCGTTGAGAGATGACATTTCGGCGCCCTTGAGACACGGGAACTATTCCTACACCACAAAGTAGCTCTAATGTTTCCATTTGAGTGAACCGGCCCTTAAAGAAATGCATCGCAGCTCTCGCCTCTCTTTGAGTTCAGGAACCAGTGGAGGCGAAGTAGAGTCCACGTGACGCGCCCTCGGGGTCAGGCGCCGCTCTACTGTGCAGTCCGTCGGTTTGAAGTGGAGCTCCCGTCTGCTGCCACTCCCTTATCCGCAGCTCTCTGGGGAGACGAGACGTGCCATCATCTGACAGGTCACGTCAGTCGGCCTCGTGGGCGTTTTGCCACTGGCGGCCAGCAGAGGGCGCTGTCTTTGTCCGACATTGAGATCTCCCTGGTCGGCTAGAGGTCATTGCTCAGATCGGTCACGCTTAATCGTGTTCACATCCTCTGGTGCTCCCTTGTGTCAGGTAGCCACTCTGCTGTGCTTTAAGAAGCCAATGTTCACACATGCTGGACACACACACACACACACACACACACACACACACACACACACACACACACGCAGGGCTTTGGTCTGACCTTCACAACACGGGCACTACACCACATGCAGGCTTCGGCCCTGCAATCCCACTCAAAATCACAGAAGCGGGGGGGCTTGTTGGCCGGTGGCCACTCACAGTGGCACTTGGCACAGGGGTCCTTCTCGTACTCCAGCAGGTCGGCGGCGCGGCTGCGAACGCTGGCGCTCCTCCGCGGGCCGCCGCCGTCCCGCGCCACTCCATCCCGCAGGCGGGCCGCTTCCTCCTTGGCGTACACACCCAGCTCCTGGGTGTAGCGCCCGTACATCTGGAAGACAGAGAGAAATGGCGCTTTTATACGGGCGCTTTTTAGAAAGGCGGTGAAATAAATGCAGTGTCGGCTTTACTCTAATTATTCACTGTAAATTATTTTTTACAGTAAAATAAACAAAACATCCTAAAATGACGACTCAACAACAGGAGTATTTATAAAAAGTCAACTGTCAGTTGTTTATTTTCTCCTCCGCTACTGTTTCCGGTTGCTGGTGAAATGCATTCTGGGATAACTGCTGGCCAGAGTACGCACAAGTCTCCTCTGATGCATCCTGGGTAAAGTGGGAGGAGCAAGTCACATTTTGACCGTGAAGAGAGAGAAGAGAATGTGAACTTGAGACTGATGAGGAGACAGGACACGAGGACACGAGGAGAGGAAAGGACACAAGTAGAGGAAAGGACTCAAGTAGAGGAAAGGACACAAGTAGAGGAAAGGACACAAGTAGAAGAAAGTACTCAAGTAGAAGAAAGTGCAATCTTGGGACCCAAGTGACTCTGTGAATGATGGTTACAGTTGGTTCAATATGGAAGACGATGATTTATGATTCATGTTTGTTTGTTTTTTTATTTAATTTAATTTGTCTGATCAGCCTAGTTGGTTGTTTTGTAATTTTTGAATTTATTCGTTTTTGATTCATAATAATAATAATAACTTTATTTATATAGCACTTTTTAAAAACAGGGTTTACAAAGTGAACTTAAATGGCGGCAAACAAAAAAGATCATACCATGAAAGCATTGAATACAACTAAAACCAAACAAATAGGCAATTAAAATTAAAACATAAAAGGACGACATCACTTAAAAGCAGTTCTATAAAAGTGGGTTTTAAGAAGTGATTTAAAAGAAGTTATTGATTCTGCCAGCCTTATTTCCTCCGGTAGGTTGTTCCAAAGTCGATTGTCTGGTGTAACTTGTAAAAACTTAAAATAAAATGATTGAAAGAAAGTAGAGGAAAGTACGCACAAGTAGAGGAAAAGACACAAGTAGAGGAAAAGACACAAGTAGAGGAAAGGACACAAGTAGAGGAAAGGACACAAGTAGAGGAAAGTGCAATCTTGGGACCCAAGTGACTCTGTGAATGATGATTATAGTTAGTTCAATATGGAAGATGATGATTTATGATTCATGATTCATGTTTGTGTTTTTTTATTTTTTTTATTTTATTTGTCTGATTGTCCGTAGAGTTGGTTGTTTTGTAATTTTTGTATTTATTCGTTTTTGATTGTCTGGTGTAACTTGTAAAAACTTAAAATAAAATGATTGAAAGAAAGTAGAAGAAAGTATGCACATGTAGAGGA
The DNA here is from genome assembly GCA_036178185.1 of Liparis tanakae. Lineage (NCBI taxonomy): Eukaryota > Metazoa > Chordata > Actinopteri > Perciformes > Liparidae > Liparis > Liparis tanakae. Next base: position 2,537,954 of record CM070098.1, read on the forward strand.
AAGGACGCAAGTAGAGGAAAGGACGCACAAGTAGAGGAAAGGACGCACAAGTAGAGGAAAGGACACAAGTAGAGGAAAGGACTCACACGTAGAGGACCCAAGTCCCAAGTGACTCTGTGAATGATGGTTATAGTTGGTTCAATATGGAAGATGATGATTTATGATTCATGATTCATGTTTGTGTTTTTATTTTTTATCTAATTATATTTGTCTGATTGTCTGTATAGTTGGTTGTTTTGTAATTTTTGTATTCATTCGTTTTTGATTGTCTGGTGTAACTTGTAAAAACTTAAAATAAAATGATTGAAAGAAAGTAGAAGAAAGTATGCACATGTAGAGGAAAGGACGCAAGTAGAGGAAAGGACGCACAAGTAGAGGAAAGGACGCACAAGTAGAGGAAAGGACACAAGTAGAGGAAAGTACGCACAAGTAGAGGAAAGTACACACAAGTACTCTGATTGAGAAACGCAGACGGAGTATACAGAGCCAGGTGTTGGAACATTCCCCGCCTGCCACTCACAACACTTCCCCCCCCCAAAAAAGACAACAACAACCTGAATCCACTGGGCTTCGACTGAGCCGAGGTACCGACTCCTCCTCAGACAATGAGCTCCAGCTGTCCGCCCACCTGATTAACTCTGCGGGGCTGCCACTCCATCGACTCCTAACGACGAGAGGCGGAGTCCTCCCGGCCCGCCGCTCCATCAGTCGGGTATAAAGTCTGCGTCGGAGCCACAGCTGACGTCGGTGCGGTCTGCAGCTTCTCATACCTCAATGGAGCTTTTCAAGTGTCTCTTTGGCGTGGCGCTGGTCGCCGGTTTGTACCTGGGTGTCTCTGCGCAGCACTACTGGATGCTGCCGCAGCAGGCGCTCCCCGCGCAGCATCAGCTGACGCTGCCTCAACCCGAAGCTCCTTTTGACAAGTGCCTGGTGGAGCAGGCCGACAGGATCCAGTGCGGCGCGGCGGACGCCACCCCCGACCACTGCGAGAACATCAACTGCTGCTTCGAGGACGACTTGTGTTACTACGGGAAAGCGGGTAACTGTGCTCTTTCTCCAATTCAGTTTATTTGTATAGCCCAATATTACAAATTTGTCTCTGAGTGCTCTACATTCTGTACACGTGGACATCCCTGTCCCAAAACCTCACATCGGACCAGGAAAAACTCCCAAATAACCCTTCAGGGGGGGAAAAGGGAAAAAATGTTCAGGAGAGAACAGAGGCGGATCCCTCTCCAGGATGGAGAGAAAAATGGATGTCATGTGTACAGAAGGACATATTTTAGAGTTAAAATGCATTCAACTGCCCCTCAAACAAATGCTGCAACTGATGACTTCATCCATGTGTTTCTCTCTAGTGACGGTGCAGTGCACCAGGGACGGCCAGTTCGTGGTGGTTGTGGCTCGAGATTCCACTTTGCCCAACATCGACGTGGACTCGGTCAGCCTGCTGGAGACCAACGACCCCTCCTGCAGCCCCATGGACATCACCCCGTCCTTTGCCATCTTTCAGTTCTCTGCCACTGCATGTGGAACTACAGTCCAGGTGAGTGGGGCACGCCTTGCTCTAGTGAATATCGGGGTTCTTACACGTGTTGACCAATGGATTTCCATACTTTAAACCCAATGTCCATGACCAAACTGAAATCTCGGTTAAAAACATGAACAATTTAGAAAAATTGGTGCATTGAGAGTGTACGCCGGCTTATATTTTAAGCGTCTTGCTTTAAAAAACATATTAATTATTTTAAACTTGGTGTAAATGAACATGTGAATGCAACAAATGTCCATGACTTTTCCCAAACTTTTATGATTAAGTTTTTTTCCAGGCCTGGAAGTGACCATTTTAAAACTCTATGACTGTTCTATGAGCGTACAAACCCTGTAATATGGGACTAAGTTTGATTAAAATATGGTCTCCTGATACCAAATGGGGAGAAAATGCCCATCAAAGATGTCAAATAAACGTATTCAGTGAAATCTGCTTGAAACCGCTCATCTGCCAACGCTCTTATTTTGTAGGAGGAAGACAGCTATGTTGTCTACGAGAACCACATGTCGTCTTCATATGAAGTGGGAGTCGGCCCCAGAGGCTCCATCACCAGGGACAGCCACTTTGAGTGAGTATAAACTCCACGTGTCTTTATGAGGCTGACTGGCGGTACCCGAGATGTGACGGCCCTCCTCGCTCCCGGCAGGTTGCTGTTCCAGTGCAGGTACTCCGACACCGCGGTGGAGGCTCTCGTCATGGAGGTGAACGCCGTTCCTCCGCCCGTGCCCGTCGCCGCGGCCGGCCTCCTCCGGGTGGAGCTCCGCCTCGGCAACGGACAGTGCCTCTCCAACGGATGTGTGGAGGGTGAGCGCCGCGGCAGTCCGATTCCGCCGCACGCTTTTTATTTGTACTAAAACTCTGGCGCCTCTTGCAGAAGACGTGGCGTACAGCTCCTTCTACAATCCGTCCGACTACCCCATCACCAAAGTGCTGAGGGAGCCGGTCTACGTGGAGGTGAACATCGTGGCCCGCTCCGACTCCAACCTGGTGCTGAACATGGAGCACTGCTGGGCCACCGCCAGCCCCAACCCCCAGAGCATGCCCCAGTGGGACCTTCTGGTTGACGGGTATGCGACATAGACGGGATTCTTACTCGTGTTGACCAATGGAATTCCAGGACTTTTCCAGGACTTTAAACCAAATCTCCATGACAAACTTTTTGAAAATGTAGTCTTCAAACAATGAGAATTACAAAGAATACAACATACCTTAAATGAATGAGAAAATAGTTTGATTAAAAGAATAAACATTACTATACATGTTTATTCTTTTGATCAAACTATTATACTTTGTGCAAAAGTTTGGACTTGGCCTACGCCAGCTTATTTGAGTCGTGTCAAAAACGTATGAATTATTTTAAACTCGCCGTAAATGAACATGTGGATATAACAAATTTCCATGACTTTTCCAAAACTTTAGTGATTTTAAGTTTTTTCCATGACTTCTCCAGGCCTGGAAATGACCATTTTAAAATTCCATGACCGTACGAACCCTGCATAGAGAAACTGTTGGTACGTTCCTGTTTGTAAGTTCGGTGTTAGACATGCGCTCTGTCGGCTCCAGGTGTCCCTACCATGACGACCGCTACCTGACCACCGTGGTGCCGGTGGACGGCTCCTCTGGGCTCCAGTACCCGTCGCACTACAAGCGCTTCATCGTCAAAATGTTCACCTTCGTGGATCAGACCAACTATTCGCCCCAGAAAGACACGGTAGGGTTTGCGGTGCGGCGACGTCACGCCTCTAGTTCCCTGATTGTTCTGTCCTTGACTTCACCTATCGAACTCTTCCAGGTGTTTTTCCATTGTGCTACCGTAGTGTGTTATCCCAGCACCATGCACTCCTGTGACCAGCAATGCCACCGGCAACGTGAGTAGCCCAACTAACCGTAGTAATGTCTGTTTCCTCTTAAAAGTTTATGACACTCGTCCAAGCCAGAGCTGGATCATTAAACCAATGGAGGCTGCCAGAAGTTGTTGGCGCCTTGTTGCAAAACACCCATCTGTTTGGGCTCAAATCTATCAAAATGTCTTCATCTTGACGGGTCTGTAGTGACGGCTGCTCTTGGCATCCTTCTCTTGCAGGCCGAGCTGTGCCTGCAGCCAGGAGAGTGTCCCCCTCCAGTCAGAGGGATCTGGTCTCGAGCGGAGAGATGATCCTGACCGAGCGGAGACCGGCGGCTCCAAAACCCGATCAATGACTCCACCGCCTGTGACTTGTAATAAAGACTCATGCTTACGATTTGGCTCGTCCGAGTTGCTCATTGAAGGTCGAGAGTCGCGATACCTTTCTGCTGAGGTGGCTTTTGTGGACATGCGGTATAGAGGAGCACGTAATGCAATCTGCTGCATTTGTGCTGAGCAAGCAGAAGGTTGTATAACTACGCGTTAGAATGTAAAACCAATGTGACGATACCTTGCAGAAGCAGTGAGCAGCTGTGCAGGAGAAATTAAATATGCAAATGTTGCACTTGAACTACAAATGTCACAGTACTGGCGGTATAGCAGGTTTTTTTTTAAAGCATTGCTCTTATGCCGCATTAAGACGAGCTTTCCTCCTCCAGGCTCGTCTCCAACCCCCTCCTACACTTATGCATACATAGTTTTCGATAGCATCCCTCTAGATGTCTTTGTATGCTACAACTTGTAACGTCTCTCCTCCGCTGCTCTGCGCACCCCCCCCCCTCTTTGTCCCCCTCCCCTCATTGAGATGGGCAACACGACGCCTCCAGACTCGCTCTCGTGCGCAGGAGGTGCAGAGCGGCGGTGGAGCTGACAGTCGGTGTTCATCCCCGTGTTAACCTCCAACCTACTGGTAAAGCAAACGTGGCTGTCCATCAGACGGCACGGGGTGGACCCGGTCAGGAACGGGGACCGGCGGACTCTCTCGTGGTGCCGTCATGAATATACATGTCTGAGTGAAATGTAAACCAGTTGTCAATTAAAGGCAAACTGGAGGATGCAGAAGGGTTTGCATGCTTAATAATGGAATTGAGTAAATTATTACATTAAATGTCATTTAGCTGACGCTTTTTATCCAAAGCGACTTACAATCCTGTTTTCATACACTGTAGACGCAGCTACAGGGAGGAATTCAGGGTTAAGTGTCTTGCTCAAGGACACATCGACTAGGGCGGGGGTTGAACCTCCAACCCTGTGACAAAGACAACAATTGTTGAAAACTTGTCTCTTCCACACGGCCATGTTTGACACTTAAGAATCCAGATCTTTTCAAATGAGTGAGCTTGATGTACCAATGTTACCCCGTCTGCACCTCTTCAGAGCTATGAGGTGGAGGATTGGGTTTTAAGCTTAAGTGAAACTTTAACTGCAAAGACAACCGTCACACCATGGTCTGAGTACTTTCTAATGTGCAATGGCATGAATCTGAAAATGCCCAAATGAAGACCGAGTAGTTCCGCTTCACCAAAATATAACGTCTATTTCCTAAATGAAACGGCCAACATTGGTTCCACTTCTAAAGATCATGACGTGATGAAACAAAGCAACATGTTTCCCTGCTTATCTGCTCTATATTGTATCATTACTACACTGGGGTATCTCAATATTTCTTACTGAATCTTGTGTTAGCAAACACATTTCCATGCACCCACACAGAGCACAGAGGCACACAAACCCACCAGCAACACTAGACTAACACCCACTGGGAGCATAAACAGGGCCTGTGTGAAAGCAATCACTGGCCATCTGGAGCACGGCCCCCTGGGAGAGCAGCAGGTGGGACAATGTGGGTTAAAGAGGCTGTTGTCTGTAACCAGTTCACCTCCCACGTGATCAACTTCTGCATCTCCATTAGTCAGTTTACCTCCCACACTGCAACCCGCTACACCAGTTCAACCCCAGCCTCCCACAGGTTGCTATTGACTGGTTTGTCATGGACCGCGATGCCTACGGAGGGAAGTGTTCCAGTTCGGTGCAAAAACATGAAAGATGATCCTCTCATGTCGTTATTTCAACAGAACGAGATGGACGATCCATACATTATAAATGTGGAGGAAGAGGAGGGCGTGTTTGAGTGTTGAGGAGCAGTGAGTCACCGTTTGGACCCAACTACCTGTGGAGCTAAACTCAGAGACTCTTCCTCAGCGCCTCTACCACTCGGCTTCTGTTCAGTCCAGATACTTTGGGAATAATAATTAATCCTGTGAATTTGTATCAACAAATTAGGCCGCAAAGCTAGAATGAGTGCCTCAGGGTCGCATGCCATACGGTCAAGTAGCAGTCCACATTCTACAGATATATCTACACTACCGTTCAAAAGTTTGGGGTCACTTAGTGCTTTTTTCCTTTTTTCAGTTTTTTCCAATGAAAATGATATTAAATTAATCAGAAATCCTCTCTCTACATAGTTAATGTGGTAAATGACTATTCTCTGTGTTTAATGAAGTCTCTACAGAGGTGTGTAGAGGCCCATCTCCATGTTCTAGTGGTACATTGTGTTATTGCCTTAGAAGACGAGCAGAGGGGTAGAACCCCCTTGAAACCCTTTTTTTACATAACTTTTTATTTTGCATTTTCCACAAACAGATTATTCCTTGACATTGAAACCCTTTTTATGTGAGCGCAGCTGAAAACAGTTATGCTGGTGAGAGAAGCTCTAAAACTGGCCTTCCTTTGAGCCACACGTCTGAAGAACAACATTAATATTTACAATGAAAATCATTATTTATAACCTTGTCAATATCTTGACTATATTTTGTATTAATCTTTTATTCATTTAATAAATAAAAGTGTGAGTTTTCATGGAAAACAGTAGTGTATATCTAGATTAAAACACAGATTATCACTTCAGTGGCTCTTGAATGGCTCTTATTGTGGTAGTTTTGTAGTTTGACTATGCTGAGGAAATGTTACTTTCTGTATTCTTGTTGTTCTTAGTTTGTACTCTAGGTTGAAATGCACTTATTGTAAGTCTCTTTGGATAAAAGCGTCTGCTAAATGACACGTAATGTGATGTAATGTAGATAACATGGCATCCCGTCATCGTGTCACCTTCCGAGACGTCTGTGTCAAATTGTGATGATGACGAAATGAATTCTTGAGTTACGGCAAAAAAAAAACGTTTGGTGAGGTAACGGTGATCTACGACCAGCGGATGTAATCGGTTCACACTCGAGTCCAGGGGGGGGGGGGGGGGGACTTTCGTGCCAGACCTAATGAAATTCCCTCCGGGCGTTCCTGAGATCTCACATCGAGTATCGGCCCGGCTGCGTTGAACACACTGCGACGTGCTAACAAGGGCAGCAGCCCGAGAGCAATTACATGTCCCGGAGAGCCCCTCAAGTCCACCAGCTCTGTACTGCGTCAGACCCCCACCCCCCCCACACACACACACACACACACACACACACACACACACTTTACTGCTACATCCCTCACTAGGCCGCTTTCCTCATTCGGACCATGTGCACGCATAGCACGGCAGATGAGATTATTTTTTCAAAAGAAAAGAGTTTGTTCCTCTTCATGTGCTCCCGAGGCCCTGAAGGATAACGTCTTCATTGTGAGGAGACGGCAAAGACATCTCCATCTCTCCTGCCTCTTGGCTTTTACTAATAAATATTCGCAAGACTTTAATCTCTGGTTCTTTTGAGGAGTGTTGGAGTGAAGCTCGCTGCAGAGAGAGAGACGGATGAATCAGACACTCTAACTAAACTCCCCAATTAAACCAAACGTGTGCCGAGTGTGCATCGACGGGAATAACAGAGGGACTAAAGCACTCGGGATAATCTGAGCCATGAAGCCTCCAAGGACCGCGTAGAAAATCAAATTAGGGAAGGAAGTGACACATTTGTCTCCACATTTACATTAATATAGGTAGCCGGGCTGCTTTGAGAAGTTACCTATGAGTCAGTGCTCACACACACACACACACACACACACACAGCGACATAATCATGGTATGAAGCGTGATGCTGTCGAGTGGACACAAAGTATAACACAATGAAAAACACACCAACACACGCACTCATCTATCATGTAAGTGGAAGGCAGCAGAAAGGATGGGGGGAGGGGGGGTGATGTCAGTGAGACTGAAGGATCAAGCTGACATGGTGTCAGAAATAGACTTGAAGGGGGGGGGGGGGGGGGGGCAGTTGTTTTGGCGGACATCTTGACACTGATCCGCGAAGAATACGCTCGCAACAAGTGAGACAGGGACGTATATATACACGCCGATGTACAGCCGCGTGAAGGAATATACACATTTATAGTTTTCCTGCGGTATCTATATTTTTACCACGCAGGTACAATTTTGAGTGACGTCAGCGTTTTCCGTGTTAGGCTGCTCGCCGCATACCGATCAGCAGCGACCCGCTCAAGGTCACGTCCAAACCCCCGAGATGAGACGAGCGGACGTCGTCCTCATCTAAGGAGAAATCATCAACATGTATCTGACAGAATAGTTGAGATTAATAAAGTAGATTAATCTGCGCCTATATTCAGAAGTGATCAATCATGAGAAACATGTTCTGGTTCTGGCTTTTCAAGTGGAAGAATGTTCTGCTTGTGTTTGTCCTGTATGATAGGAGACTAACTATCTCTGGGTTTCGGCCATTTGAAGCTCCGTGTAATGACAGTTGTCTATTTATTTATTAAGATGTTGCATACAAAACATATGGTAATTTAATTAAATACGATGCATTGTTATGGAATGGACTAGCCAGCTATAATAATAATAATAATAATAATAATAATAATGCATTATATTTTTATCGCCCTCTTCCTTCAAGAATCTCAGAGTGCCACACAGATAGTAAAAATAAATAAAACCGATTAAAACATAGTTAAAGCAACCCATAAAAAAAGAATTAAAAAAAAGAAGTAATCGCTGACAATAAATTAACTCAAGGTAGCTATGTATCAAGTAGTTAAAAAGATATCCACATCAAAATGCTGTTTATATGCAAAACACGACTTATAGTCTGTAATAATAGGACAAGATATAACAGTAAAAAAGGGCCTTCTGCATGAGGATTATGTTCTAATTAGCTCCACACACGTACTCTAGTGAGGGATCTCTTCTTTGAGATGACTTATAACGGGCTGTACGTGTCTAATGTGTCCGTGAGTCTCTACAGTGCACTGAGCCGGCTCTTCTTATCAGTAGAGTGAATTGAGATGGATTATTCCTCTGCCTGCAGTGTCTGCGGAGGCTTGTTCGGCGGTCTGCAGGTGACGCCACTATTCGGAAGTGACGGAAGCTGAAATAAAACTCGAGCCAGCTTCTGTGTGCGAGAAGGGACAGAATGCTGAGTGTGAGGAACTGGAGCCCCTTGAGGAGACAGCGCTTTTGTGTATGTGTGTGTGTGTGTGTGTGTGTGTGAGAGAGAGAGAGAGAGAGAGAGACATGCACAGAGATACAAGAGAGATCTGTATGCATTTCTATTTAAATTCCGTCTAAAGTGTCTGCATTTCCGTCCCAGAGCTTCTCATCGTCGCTGCACCAAATGTGACGCCGATCCGTTACCAAACACAGACGTCCTGAGAGGCGATGGCAGAGGACGGCGAGCAGCACGCTGGCGTTTAGCGGCCCCTCTGGTCGGTGGCACACGACGGAGAACAATACCAGAGAGGAGGGAGGCTGTGGACCTCACAGGCCGATGGTTGGTGTGGATAAGAGCAGGAGGCAAATACACAAGTGTGCAGTATTAACACTGTGTGTGTGTGTTTGTGTGTGTGTGTGTGTCCAATAGTGTCCCTCCTCCGTTGTGTTGTAGCTGGAGAGATCACACGGTTCACTTGGATACGCCAATAGAGGCTCATCTCTGCATTCATCTTTTAAATATTCAAAGACCACGAGGCAGATGGAAAGGGATTCAAAAGAGTGGGAACTGGATCTTTGTCTTGAGAGCCAGTGCAGCAGGTTGCTCCGAAACACACACACACACACACACACACACACACACACACACACACACTGACATACACACAAACACAATCAGAAAGGCCGGCAGGCTGTTAGCTGTGTATCCTATCTGCGATGCTGCAGTTCCCTGTGGTGGATGCGGTGTGTGTGTGTGTGTGTGTGTGTGTGTGTGTGTGTGTGGGGGGTATGCTTTCCCTTTTCAGGTGGATCAGGACTCTGATCCCTGCGGCAGCCAAATCCTCAAGCCCCCCCCCCCCCCTCGCTGCTGGAAGGACATGAACATGCCCTCTCTAACATCAGCGCCGACAGAGATTTACCACACAAGCACGGCTGTGTGTGTGTGTGTGTGTGTGTGTGTGTGTGTGTGTGTGAGCAGGCACAGACTTGCTTATACACTCACACACACACACCCACACACACCCACACAAACACGAATACATACACACACACAAGGACTATGGAGCACATTTGCCCACGTTTTATATGTGAAAGCACATGCCGCACACTCACTCACTCACTCACTCACTCACACACACACACACACACACACACACACACACACACACACACACACACACAGATCACCCACGCCTCTGAAAAGAGCCTCTGAAAAGCATTCAGAGAGAAGGCTGCACCACTTTGACACTGAGTCACCACACCCCGGCCGCCTGTCTCTTTCCTTTTCCCTCTCTGATCGGCCTCGTCCGCTCCACCTGCTCCATCCCGCTCCATCCCGCTCCACCTGCTCCATCCCACTCCACCTGCTCCATCCCGCTCCACCTGCTCCATCCCGCTCCACCTGCTCCATCCCACTCCACCTGCTCCATCCCGCTTTACCTGCTCCATCCCGCTCCACCTGCTCCATCCCGCTCCACCTGCTCCATCCCGCTCTACCTGCTCCATCCCGCTCCACCTGCTCCATCCCGCTCCACCTGCTCCATCCCGCTCTACCTGCTCCATCCCATGGGACGCCGGGGGTGGGGGTGGGGGTGGGGGGGGTCCGGGCCCTGGCTGCCGTCCCAGCATGCAAAGCACCTGCTCCAGACCCCCCCCCCCCCCTCAAACGGTCTCTTTCCTGCATCTCTGAAAATAGCGGCTTGCTGCCTTTCATTAAAAAAAATAGTTTTTCACAAATATCTTGGTGATAAATATCTTGTTTATTCTCTGTTTTAATATTCTAACGGGATAATGGGTTCAGAGAGGTTAGCGGGGGATGCTTTCTAAGAATCCGTGAAATCTGTTTGGTGCAGAGGCGGAAAATCCAGCATCAGTGCTGCTCTGCAGAATATATGAATGAGATTTACATATCAAGTCATTGTTTTAGGGTTTTAGGGGAAATGTAATCACCGTCATTTGCAATGTCTTTACATCGAGCCGTTCATCTCATTGGTGTGACGAGTTTCCGATACCCTCCACATATATTATCTTAACGGCTCCAGTTGTCTGTCCCGTGGTCTTTTTACACGTTAAGCAGTCAGCTTCTATAAAAAGAAAATGTATAGATCCTGGAGGGAATTGGCCATTTCTTTCTGTGTGCAGCCGCTGTGAATGAGGAGATGACATTTCTGTGCTGCGTCCGCCAGGAGAAGTTATCAGATTGATCTCTATTTTTCACTATCTGCTTAGTCTTGCTATAGAGCACTGGTGGTTCTGTGCTGCCAGAAATCCGAGCAGCAACATGACTGAAAATCCCCTGAATCTCGCTGATGCCCAACAATAAAGCGCAGCATCCATTTATCATCATTAGAGCCCAATTTATGTCCGTGGCTATACGCAGCAGGCAATACATGATAAATGATCTGATTCTTAACATCTATCTGTGCATGTCATGACGTTTTTTTAAGAGGAACACACGATTGCTTTGTTGAACCAGAGGTGAGGTATTTGAGGAATATATCACTTTGTAGGAAAGTATACCGGGACACGAGCTGCACAAACATGTGCGGAAACATCACGCACCCATGTTTGGGGTAATGGACTGCAGGTATTGATGAGGCATTGATCTGGGAGCTAAAGTCCTTGGAGAGGGAGGCGAGGGGGGGGGGGGGGGGGGCACGTTCCAATCATCAGAGACTCTGACTGCCGTTTTATAATAATATTGATCTTTGCACTGAGACACACAGCCTGGCATCGATCTTCACACAGACAAATGGCAAAGAAGAAGACACACACACACACACTCATCTGTGCCACTCGGGCCCAGACACATCTGCATCAGCTGACTGACTGAGGACGCACGTGTGGAAACAAGTGGACACAAACAAAAGAAGCGAGGAAAGGAAGATAAGCGATGACTGCAGTCACAGACTCACTAATCATTGGAAGGACACTTTAATCCACCGCTCTGTCTGCTGCCCCTTTTAGAGCTCCGGGGTTCGACCGTTCACACACGAGTGGCTAAAACTGGTGTGTGAAGCGACTCATATTTTAGTTTTGTTCACAAGTATAGAGATGGGGCCGAGCGAAGGGATGAGGGGAAGGTGACAGAGGAAGGACACGAGGAGGGACAAGATCCTCAGGAGAGGTATAGGGGAGATAAAGGAGACACAGGACGTGAGTGAAATACATGAGAGCTGCAGTGAGGCTATAGTGCAAGGATATTAACATCCTAATAATGACCCATTAGGCCACGCATGAAGTGATCAGAGATAGACATACACGCATTTCTTCAAGCTGAACAAATTCACCTGACATGGTTTGGTGAAATCTGAATGGATACTAATTCATTATGGTAAAGCCTGCGGGTGACGCAACACCTGTGGATCAGATTATACTGAATGGAGTGCGCGGCAGCCACTAGAGGGACAGCGGAGCACACGGGGAATACAATCAGCCAACGAGGAAATAGACTCCATTAAAAAACATAATATATTTATACATGTATTCTTTCAAGCTGCACACAACCCCCCTCCTGTCCTCACGCAGGACACCGTTTGAGCCAACCCGGCAGCTGTGTCTCCATCCTCCGGCCAAAACCGGCATCCATGACACCCTACATGGCCGACGCGTGCGTCCGGAGACATTATCTTGTTAGACCTCATCCGAAAACTCACCAAAGTTTGCTGATACTGCAGCGTCCGGTTCTCGGCCTTGTCCTTCACCATTGTCGCAATATCCTCATCACAGACAGCCAGCTCGAGCCTCCCGGGGAGCAGCGAGTGCGCCCGCTCATCAATCTGCGGAGGAGGACCCGGCACCGCGGCGGCCTGCCGTCACATGCGCAGCGTGTAACATGTTTCCTAACATGAGGCGTCCTGCATGGTGCAAAGCGCGCTGTGTGTGCGTATGTGTGTGCGCGCGCGCGCGTGTGTGTGTGTGTGTGTGTGTGCGGGATGAGAGGATATAGCGGGCTGCCGACTCGGAGCAGCGCTCGTGCGGTTTGACTGCAACGCACCGCCTCCCTCCTCTCCGGTATCTGCACCGGGTCCACTCTTCTCCGGTATCTGCACCGGGTCCACTCCTCTCATGGAGTTACTAGATTCATGATGTGATGATTTTTTTTTCTTTTCTTTTCTTTCTGTGTGTGCGGAGGCGCGCGCGCAGGTGCCGGTGTAATGACACGTGGACACACGAGGAGGATGTCGACGCTCTTGGACTGCGTGGTGCTGCGCTTTGAGTCATCAGCTGGACTGATTCAAGAGGGATGAGTAATTCTCGAGGCTGAGGCTTATGTTCGGGGCTTTTATGGCTCCATCAATGTCGTGAATGCCTCGTTACAGCGGCTCTTTACGGTGACTGATCACCCATCAGTGACTTCTACCGCCAATGTCACAACGGACTCTATGAACTATCTATAGAACTATATTACAATCATTTATTTTGGAGCCCATCCACTACACTGTGTTTTAATGGACTCAGAAATTAGATTTTTTTTTACACCTTTAGGTATTTCATATTTAGATGTACCATCTTTCTAATGGTCATGTTTTATGGGGCATTTTCTCTTTTTGTTGTGTTCCTTGTCTGTTGTGCTCTGACTGTCTATTGTTGTCTGTATGAATTGTTGGTGGGAAATGAGTTTCCCTTGGGGATTAATAAAGGTTTCTAATCTAATCTAATGAAGGGAGGTGACTCCAGTTCTACAATTCATTTATAATCTCTGGATTTGATTCAATATAATCTTTTCTAAATCTAATTACTTTATTGCTTTTTTTACTTCATGGCACTTTCCTAAAGAAATGTTCCCACAAAAAACATGTTTGATAAAGACACCGTCAAATGCAATGCAGCAGAAGCATAAGAAAAAGAATAGAAGAATAGAAGAATAGAGGAATAGAATAATAGAAGAATAGGTCCTGACTTTTACTTCCTCTGGTCCAGCTAACAGGATCGTAGATTTCCCCATAACGCAACTCATTGTATTTATTTACACCCTCCCACAGGCTATCTTTTTAAACGTTTGAAGTTTCAGATCTGAACTCAAAATAAACCCTGGGGACACCCCATGACAAATGAGCACATCTTGGACATCATCAAACCAAACTAGAACGGGCACTCGGTAGACTTCATTACTTCGACCTTGACCTTTGACCCCATCGATCCCAAAATCTAATCAAATTGTTCCCGGATAATAACCAATCATCCCACCAAATGTCATGCCATTCGGTTTAATACTTTTTGAGTTATGCGAATAACACGCATACAAACTACAACGGGCACTCGGTAGAGCGCATACCTTCGCCGCAATCCTAACCTTTTCATGACTTCGACCTTGACCTTTGACCCGATCGATCACAAAATCTAATCAAATGGTCCCCGGATAACAACCAATCATCCCACTATATTTCACGCGATTCGGTTTAATACTTTTTGAGTTATGCGAATAACACGCATACAAATAAATAAATAAATACACAGCGATCAAAACAAAACCTTCCGCATCCTCAGAATGTGAAGGTAATGAAGGAGATGGGGGTCATCCCTCTAGTCTGCGTTGCATTGCCTTGTATTCAGGTGTATAGGAGAAGCATGTCTTCCATTGGCTGCCGAACCGCCCCGCATGGAGCCTTTTGCAGTCAGTGCGACGTTTCGCTCTCAGGAGAGATCCGATCAGCAGTGAACGCTCACACCTCGTTACGCGTCCTTTCCTCAGATGACACATGTACTCCAATACTCTGAGCTCTTCTCTCAGGCTTTCACTAAAGCTTTTTCAGAGGTGCTATACTCACTGGCGGGGAAATCTATCGCACTGAGGAGGTGCGGTGCCAGAAGAGACCGGCACCTGAACGATAACCACAGGATTCACTGCTGCCGGGCGCCAAAGAGCCGAATAGCGCTCCGTTGCTCTGGGAACGCAGGAAATTAAAACTTGATCAGGTACCAATGGCGTTCACACCAAAATCGAATAGAGAATTGTTGGCACGAGTAGATCCCAAAGTCAACGGCCCTGCACAAGGCCGCAGCTGATTGGCAGTTGGTTGCGATAGATACGAAATTTCGCCGGGCGGCGCGTTTTTACGCAAATTGGGCGTTACGAATTCGCAATTAGTTGAAATATTAAAATAGGCACGGGTTATGTTATGTATACATATATATGTGGGATTAATGATATGAACCCGAAGGCGAGGGCGCTAGATGTTCTGACGTTTGTGGGAGGTGTTAAAGTGAATTGACTCTCAGGGTCATTACAACTAGAGAGACAGAGTAAAAAACACTCTGGAAGCTCCGCCCCCTCCTTTCAGATTGAGTTGCATCACCCAAAGAAAGAATTTCTCTAAATCACTTTTTTTGGATCAAATGTTGATATTTTATCAGAGGCAACATTTGAGAATGACTCTATGAGGAATTCAACTTAGGGGTAACGTGACAGTAGAATTAAAGAGTAAACACTAAGCCAGTGAACATCTGGTCCTTATCCAGAGTGTTAAAGAGCCATGGGTCAGTGGTCAGCTGGTCCCTCTTCCAATCAGGAGGTTGGCGGTTTAATCCCCACCCTAGTCAATGTGTCCATGAGCAAGACACTTAGCCCCAAATTGCTTCTCCCAAGTGTGTATGAATGTAAGTCGACTAAATCCCATGTAAAGTAACACATCACATCGCAGCGTTAACGCAACTCTGGGAAGAGTTATTATTCTACAATGAGAAGTGTAGAAAAAACAATACAAGTGTCTTTGATATGTGACACTTGGACTGGTGTTAATCAAAATTAACACTTCTCACTGTAGAGTAAAATAATAACTCAAAAAGTTCAAAGTTGCATTAACTCTGGAACGTTAACACTAAGTTCAGTGTTATTTAACACTCAAAAGATAATAGACCATATGTTCACGGCTGAGTGTTAAAATGTACTCTTGAAGTGACAAATTGACACTGCCAGTTTACTATTGTTCGAAACTTGTTTTCAACTATTGTCGCTGACAAATCCAAAGCGCTAAACGGAGGCATCACGTGAAACGATGGCCGGCGTGCATTCGAATATCAAACTCTCTGATCTTTTGCAGGTTAAAAGACTCCTTAACTCCTCTGGGAGTCGAAGCCTCTGACTGCAGCTGACGGATGAAAACGGTCCTGCACAAGGCTGCAGCTGATTGGCGGTTGGCAGGGCAACCGGTTTGAAGCGCTTGACCAGCTGGCACCAGAACCAGGGCCTCTGACACCAGGGAGTGATGGCACAGATTTCACCCACAAGCCCTTTACCATTCCCACATCGCATTATTCATGCGATTCAGCTTCCCGCACACCTGCAACATGTCCTCCCATCCCCCCCCCCCCCCTCCCTTCTGAAGAGAGTTACTGACTTCATCTTATCAGTGAGCTGGCAGCCTCAGACAGGCTGGGGTACCGTGGCCCCGGCAGCGCATGGAACTGGGTGCTCTGCAGCCCCGAGCACACTGACCCACATCTTTCCATCTCCACAGGACTCTTTAGAAACACAAAGCACCCAGCGCTTAATAGAAGTTTGCTTCCAAATTACAAGAAGAAAAACAACATGTCCCCTGTCCGCTGTGGCAGCGACAGGAGGAGACAGCGTGGTCAAACAATCCATTTACAGCTCTCGTTATGAAATAGTATAAAGCATAACGGGTTGTGGTTAGAACCAGGTTGTGTTCAGTGTTTTTATACATTATGTGTGCAGAAGATATGTCTTAAATGTATGGAAGCGGTCTTTTTTTCATAATTATTTTATGATGGATATGAAAGTATCAATCTTATTCAATCTGACACACTATTGGCACGAATGTGTCCATTTCCTCACACGTTTAATTTGACTGTGTTACGTCAAGGACCTTGAGCCCTTGGTGCGCAACATGATGATATACAACCACCTGTGCTCCTTTTTGTTTTACATGACAAGTTTTAGTCATTTATTAGCTTCGGCTGACAGAAAACACTTAACCTGCAGGAAATACCCCCAGAATGACCCCAGAACACCAGCAAATACACCATCACACACTCAGACCCACAGGTACCATTTGCCCTTGAGCCAGATGTGGGCAAAGTTCAGGAGACACGCGTGGATTAGACACTTTGGAGGGAGAGAGGGAGACAGTGATGCATCCTGTCAGGACGCCACATACTCACCGTTTCACCGAGTCTGCTTGCCTCCTCTCTTTTTTTCTCCTTCTCTCCTCCTCGGGCCACGGATTCAAAACCGTCAGCTGTGTCCCTCCATTGTGCCTCGGCGGAAACGACGACTGATATCACGGGGCACGCAGCTACAGGTTGCAGCGCGCACTCAAACGGGGATGTGACCTCGCAGCGGAAGAAATCACACTTCACAAAATCACCAAATCTCAGTAGATCCCAGAATAAAAACTGGCCCGTTGCAGTCCCGACGGCGCCCGGCGCCAAAGTTGTCAACACGGCGCGTAATTACCGGGCTTTTTTGCGCCTCCGGAGCAGCGCACAGCGGAGCGGGCAGCTGCTGGCTGGCTTTGGAGACCAGGAGCGACAACGGCCAGAGCGCGTCTGCATGGGATGGCGAGACCAAAAAGAAAATCTATGACAAGACGCTACACAGTCTCCTCGTCGGCTCCAGCTGAGGTGGGAGGGAGACAGCGGGGTACCGGGTGTCGTGTCCGTGATGCAATGCGGGTGCTGCCTGTGCCATCGCCCGCAGTGTTCTCTTTATATGCAGAAATCCAGGCGGCCGGTTCATTCTCTGCCGAGCCGTGGCGCACATTCGTCTCAATCAACGGCGCCGGGATTGTCTGCAGAGGTAGAAGTGGGCTTGGAGGGGGGGGGGGGGGGGGGACAGACAAGAAAGCGTGCTCTCTCTCTCTCTCTCTCCCCCTCTCTTTATCCCCCCTCTCTCCCTTATGGTGACAACACACTCACTCAGGGCTCTAATATTAGACGACATGCGTCTTAATTATGGCACACGTTACACGGCTGGAGGGCAGGGTCTCAGTCAGTGTCCAGCCTGGGGTGATGGAGTTGAACACGTGTGTCTGAAATGATGATGGATGGTGCATTACCCGTGTGGTTTCTCTTATCCACGTCTTTGACAGCTGTTATCCTCCTCAACACCACAACATGGCAATTGAATTGGAGCCTCACCATGTATTCCAGCTGCGGCCCCCCGGGCATTTATGGATGATGTGTTTTGCCTTACAGACAGTTAAAATCATCACAAACAAAAACCCACATGGGGACACACCCACCAGCTATATGTGGGCTGAGTATAGCTCCCTCTGACACTCATTCTGTGAATATGAACCAATGCGCTGCTGCCGCTGTTGGCGCAGCAAACCTTGACCAAAAGTAAAACGCCTCTGGCAGAAGAGACCGGGTTTAAGGTCTGTTGTGTAAATGGAGTCTTGGAGTCAATAATAAATCATTAAACTTTTAGTCAGCAAGCATGCGGTCCAATCAACACTCCGAAATTCAACTGTGGCCCAACGAGAAGACCAAATAGTCCGGCTCATGTGAGATGACATGTTCGGTCATTAACGTTGCGTCATGCTGCGCAGCAGGTATAAGTTGGAGCGCATCCTGCTCTCGGGCTAGATAACACTTACACTTCCCACTGCTGTGTGAGAAGGTGGGAAATCAAGTGGTGACGTGACACGACTAAGAAGGACTCCTCTTAACAGTGGACACGGGGCGTTTTCCACTTGGCACATCTCAACAGGTATTTGCGTGTTCGTCCAGGATTCATGCAATTAAAAAAGAAGATGCCAGCCTTTAGAGGTGACACATTTAAATATAGTTTAATATATTTAATTAAATGAATTACAAAAATGAAAAGATATTTATATGTAATGGGTGTAATACAAAATGTAGGAATACTTTAATTTATTATATTTATTTAGGTTAGATGGTGTGCATATCAACGCAATATGTGTTTAACTGGGGACTACCCTTTGCGCATGCGCCAGATCTCTCGCTCTCAGTATCTTTCTGTCTTTTCTCCTGACTGTGACCTCACCAGATGCAGCAAGATTAACGCAGACTCATCCCAACTAAATCACTTGGTAAGTAACTGTATTTGTTTTCATATAGTTTAGAATGAACTTTGCTACTTTATTAATTTGTCCTTTTCATTACTTATTACTTTTTATTACATTTTTGATTTGTATTACTTTTTTTACTTTTCATTACTTTATTACTTGTTATTACTTTTAATTGCTTTGTTTACTACTTTTTATTACGTTTTTGTTACTTTTTATTACTCTATTACTTTTTTTACTTTATTACTTTTATTACTTTTTCTAACTTTTTTTACTTTTAATTACTTGTTATTACTTTTGATTAATTTGTATTACTTTTGTATTACTTTTTTAAACTTTTTAACTTTTTAATTTATATTGAAGTTTATATTAATTTAGTACACTTTAATTAATGTTGTACTTTTAATTAATTAATTACATTTTTAGTTACTTTTTATTTTACATTACTTTTTTACATGAGTTGTAGTTGCATAATTACTAGATGTAAAACCAACAATTTAATTGAGTTCATCCAATGAAATCTTTTTTGAATGGGCTGCTCTGTGTGGTAGCCTCAGAGGCACAGGAGAAGAGAGGAGGCATAGTTTCATCCTCAAAGCTTCTTCTTGAAGGTCTTGTAAGGGCCCTGAGTCAGCCTGGATGTCTTGGATACTTTAAACAATTAAAATACATTTTATTCAAAGTAGAGGAGCTCCCACATGCGCCTCAGTATCGACAATAAAGCTGCTTTCCAAAAGCTGCTTCAAAGAAATGTTATCGCCTGGATGCCTTTTGACCCTTAAGCCTCCAAATCAAAGGCAACCAGACTCGGTCTGTCTTCATCTCCACTCACACACACAAACACAGCCAAAAAACATTAGGCAGTGTGTCGATGAGCATTCACACAAACTGAGTGAAAACGTGTTGATGGGCTTCTCTCTCACTGGTTTGCATCGGGTTCAGAGGCACTATCCGTTTCTTGCGGTGTGGAAATATCCTGCTTTCACATACTTCTGTAGCTCTCTGGAGTGTCTGTGCCCTGAAAGTGATGATGTTATGTTGTGTGAAGCCTTCCTTCCTCAGGACAAGAAGATAGCGATGCATACTTTCCCAGTGAGACACACTGCAAGATGGATGTCATGTGATCCCTGTTTTTACATAATATATACTAAGTTGATTGGTGTATTACTGCCAGTATTCATTTTAGTTGATAATGACATTTTAAAAAGTTGCATTTGGGTGTTGGGGTTTAAATTGCAAGCCTCTTTCCTATGTTCTTTCTGTCTCATTTGTAAAAATGTGTTCATTGTTGTATTTTCTGTTCCCACCAGCAGGGGGCAGTAGTGAGAGTCGAACTACAACAGATTGACCTCAGGCACAGTGGAGGCTTCATGGCTAACCTCGGTAACGGATGCATTTTCCAGTGACACAAGAGCAACTTCAGGGGCCAGTCCTTCACAAACTGGAGGATGAGTTTAAAATGGGGCTCCGATGCAATAGAGGAGGAAGAAAAAAAACACCAGAGGAAAACATGCAGAGTTCTCCTCAGCTTGTTGATTTTCTCAATTGTCTATTGTCAAAATGTTTTTTCTTCTTTTGTGGCGTGTAGACTTGTTTAGATTTTATTTTTTTAAATAAACACTTCTCTGTTAACCATTTATAAAGTATTTTTAAATGAATGAATTAAGGGAGCAGGAGAATTGAGGGGAAAGGAAAAATAGCAATGTGTCTGGAGGGATAAGCATAAGGCAGTTTGTTCAGAATCAGAATCAGAAACCGTTTATTGCCAGGAATGTTTACACAAACGAGGAATTTCTTTTGGCGAAAGGTGCAACATTTTACATGACAAACAACAATCAACATAAACGCAAGTATACAATACAGGATAAAGATAAAGTGCAACGGAGAACGTTTAAAGTGTCTAAGTGTATGTTTCTAGTGACATGTGTGTTTAAGTTAAAGTGTATGTTACATGTGACGTGTGTTTAAGTTAAAGTGCATGTTAAAGTGTGTGTGAAGGAGGAGGAGGAGGAGGAGGAGGAGGAGGAGGAGGAGAGATGAATGAGGATGAATGGGTCCTACAGGACATTTGAGAGACTTTAACGTGAGTTGAAGGCCCATGGAACCAAAGTAAGCCGACAATCTGCCAAAGGCAGGTGTGTTATTGTGTATACTTGGTTACACACAGCTTTTCCAAGTTGTCGACTAGTTTGGATTCAGTTTTTAGTGGCAGACTTGCTTGTGGATGAAAACTTCAGTCCCAAACTATTACATTTAATTGTAGTTTACATGAAAATAGTGCAGTTTTTGCAAATCCACTGAATTGAAAACAAATCAAAGATATTTACTGAAGAATAATGCAGACTGAAACCATGTTGCTGTATGCTTTTCTGGTATACATTTAGTGAGAACATTAAATGTATTCTCAATACACTTTTAGATATCTCTGTTTACATGTTTTTATTATCTGTATATGTGTCTGCTTTTTTTAAATTCAGGAAATCTATCTGAGGCATCTTTGTGAATTTCTGTGTTTCGCTATCCATATTTTGATTTTAAGTTTTTACTACACGATATATGTGAATGATGTTTATGATACAAAACCTTCGCAATAAAATATGCAATAAACTGCCACATTTATTACAATGTATATATATTTTCGGTTAACGTCAGTGAGTAAGTGGTGAACGTTAAGAGTTTATATATATTTTAGATAGCACAATTGGATAGTGCTATCAACATGTAAACAACAACATGTAAACAAAGTAGCCGGTGGATCGATCAATGAGAACCTGTCACTGATTGGATGAGCCCAATGCAGGTGACTACGTAATTTCTTTAATTAGCAATCATCAACACCAGGAGGTGAGGAACCGCGCGAGAGAGACAATGGCGACGCCGCGAGGAGCTGCGCGCGGCTCCGCGTTTTAAACCCGGGCCGGGAGTCTTTGAACGGAGCGCGTGCGGTTGCAACTGCGGGTGTTTTACCGTTAATTGAGTTACCGTGAGCCACGCCGCCATGTCGGAGAAAACCCCGCTCCTCCATTACCGGCTCACCAGCAGCAGCAGCCCGACGAACAAAGATGAGTCCCCCCGCGGCGGGCCGCAGGAGGGCCGCCGCTCCAAGGACAAGACGGCCCGGAAGCTCGGGGTGGTGTTCGGCGTGGTCACCCCCACCGTGCTGTCCATGTTCAGCGTCGTGGTGTTCCTGAGAATTGGTGAGTGACGTGAGAGGAGGGGAAACTACTTTATGAAAGATTTTATTTTTAATAATAAAAAAAGTTTTTAACTTCTGCCCATACAAGTGGGTGAAATGGGCCTCATGGCAACATCTTTGTTTTGGACCAGTACACGGTTCGTACGGTCATGGAAAACCTGGAGAAGTCATGGGATTTTAAAATGTTCATTTCCACGCCTGGAGAAGTCATGGAAAAAACTTAAATCACTTAAGTTTTGGAAAAGTCATGGAAATGTGTTATAATCACATGTTCATTTACGTCGAGTTAAAAATAATTCATGTTTTTGAAAGGAAGTCCAAACTTTTGCACATAAAGTATAATAGTTTGCTCAAAAGAATAAACATTTATATAAGTGTTTCTAAGAATAAACATGTATATTAATAATCTTTTAATCAAACTTTTCTCATTGTTTGAAGACTACATTTTCAAAAAGTGTTCATGTACACACCGAGATTTCAGTTTGGTCATGGAAATTTGGTTTAAAGTCATGGAAATCCATTGGTCAACATGCCAGTACTGTCCCAAATCCAAAGATATTCAGTCCATACGAGTAACTTTTATTAAATAGAAAGCAGCAGACTCTCTGAGGGTTAGAGGTTGCACGTGATTGGGTAACGCTCTCCTCCCGTTTGCAGGTTTTGTGGTGGGTCAAGCCGGTCTCTTCCAGTCCATCGCCATGTTCCTCGTGGCCTACTTTATCATCACGATGACCGTGCTGTCCATTTGTGCCATCTCCACCAACGGGGCTCTGGACGCCGGAGGCGCCTACTGTATCCTTTACTGCAGGGCTCCCAACTGAAGGCCCTCTGCTGCGCGGTGGAGCCACGCTGACCTCCTCCAGTGTGACGAACGGAAATGTACTGGGCTGTGAATGTGTGTCATGCCACTGCTGGCTGTGGTGACTCATATTCTGCCAGCCGTGACTCGTCACTTTCTGCTGCTTTGAATGCATTTTGGGTCAGATTTCCTCATCACACTTTGGAGCTTTTCAATCACTTTCATGTTGAATGTAGAAAGTTCCATAACCAGGAATATAAACTATAATGCTGTATTCCTGGTCATTTATCTTTCTACTTTTAAATTGCAATGCTATTTAAATAAATTCTTAAACATTTAGATTCAAAATAATGACTTTGTAAATTCCCAAAATATATTTTAAAAAAACAAATCTAACCTAATTACCTTTTGGATCCCACCAGTGGTTGACAGCAGCTGGGAGACTTGTGCTGTAGCTTAAAAGCCGGACTTGAGCCTGATTTAAACCTGACTGATGGATTGACGGGGGGGAATTGACCCCACTCTAAAGTTTGACTCATGATTTGCTTTCCCACCAGTGACGCAGGTTCCTTCTCAGTGTAAATCGGACCCTTTTTAAAGAAAATCTCTAACGGCCTTTATGAAGGTGAGAGCTTGTGTCCAGTCATACGTCTGGAATCTGAAAAGCCTGAACTTGGGTGTCCAGACATGATCAGCCGAGCCCTGGGTCCGGAGTTCGGCGGCAGCATCGGGATCATGTTTTTCTTTGCCAACGTGTGCGGCAGTGCTCTCTACGTGTTGGGGCTGGTGGAGGCCGTGATGTCCACCTTCGGCATCCCGGAGGGTAAGACGCGCAGTTCATCCCGTCGCTGCCTTGACGCGTGTTGCTGTATTAACCCGATGTTGCCGCCCTCTAGAGGGGGGTGTTGCAGGGCCCCATCAGGCGTTGCCCTGCGGATACTGGTGGGCTCTGCTGTACGGCACCGTCCTGCTCTTCCTGTGTTTTATTGTCTGCTTGGTAAGTTTTAATTTATCTTCATTGTCTGTCTACTTGTGTTTAACTTTGATTTATTTTTCTGAGATGTATGTTTTGCTAAACTCATAACCATTTTGAATAACTTCACTTTTTAAGCCTGTAAATGGGACGTGGTGATACCTGCCCCCCCCCCCCCCCCCCCCCCACCACCCTTAAGGAGTTATTGTTAATTACGTTTTTCAGGGTTTGTACGGTCATGGAAAACCTGGAGAAGTCATGGAATTTTTAAATGGTCATTTCCAGGCCTGGAAAAGTCATGAAAAAAACTTAAATCATAAGTTTTGAAAAAGTCATGGAAATTTGTTATGATCACATGTTCATTTACACAGTTTAAAATAATTAGTAGGTTTTTAAAGAAAAAACGCTCAAAATATAAGCCGGTGTACGCTCTCAATACGTACAATTTTCAGAATTTTTCATGTTTTTATTGAGATTTCAATTTGGTCATGGACAGTTGGTTTAAAGTCATTGAAATCCATCGGTCAAAATGTGTAAGAACCCTGGTTTTTAAAGCGCCATATAAAAGTATTCAATTAGGATTTCAACATATTGAAGGTTTATTGTACGGTTGCATGTGAAAAAGTTTGTCCATACTGTAACTTGAGGAAAAGCCATGAATGATAACGATGGTCTTGAGATTGTGGTTGATGCTTTTCATGGAAATCTGCCTCGAGTGCAAAGTTGCACCATCTTGCTCAAAAAGGAAGAATCTAGATGTTTCCATCGACTCTAAAGACGTCTCTCCGGTTGACGCCTCGTCTCATAAGTTATGTTGACGTGTATAACGTACGTCTGTGGTTCCTACATCTAACCGGCTCGTCATTACAGGTAGGCACCCACATCTATGCCAAAGCCACCTTTCTGATCGTCATCATAGTCACGGCAGTGTTGGTTACCATCTTCATCAACTTCTTCATCGTGAGGCCCTTTGTGGTGACTCTGCCACACAGCTCTGGTCTGAACAGTACCGGTGTGAGCACGGCCAACTACACCGGCTTCAAGCTGCACACCTTGAAGAGCAACCTGTGGCGTGAGTAGGAACAACGAAGACAAACCTTTTTTAAATTGTCCCTCATGTGTGAGCCTCTCCTTCTAGCCAGTTACACAGAGGACTACACCACCGGGTCCACCATGACCTTCGTCACGGTGTTCGCCGTCATGTTCAACGGCTGCACCGGCATCATGGCGGGCTCCAACATGTCGGGTAAGATGGTCAATTAATGGAATTGTGCGCGAAAGGCTAATGACTTCCCAGCAACAAGCTTTTTACACTATTTTCTTTTTTATAAAGGCTGAACTTTAATAAGGTGTTCAATAGATTTTTGTAATGTTGACAACGTTTTGTTGTGATTTCCAGGCGACCTGAATAACCCCAGCTACTCCATCCCAAGAGGAACGCTTGCAGCCGTTGTGATAACGTTCATCACTTACAGTCTGCTTAGTCTGCTGGCTGCCTGGTCCTGTGACCGGTTAGACACGCACACACATCCATACATACATATTGGCTAAAATAAATGAAACATAAGTACTACAGGATTTGTACGGTCATGGAATTTTAAAATGGTAATTTCCAGCCCTTCGAAAATTCATGGAAAAAACTTAAATCATAAAAGTTTTGGAGAAGTCATGGAAATTTGTTATCACATGTTCATCCACGCCAAGTTTGAAATGATGAATATGTTTTTTTTTTTTAAAAGGAAAAACGCTCAAAATATAAGCCGCCGTACCCTCTCAATACGCACAATGTTCTACGTTTTTCATGTTTTTACCGAGATTTCAATTTGGTTTCAAGTCCTGGAAATCCATCGGTCAAAATGTGTAAGAACCCTGGTACTATTTTAATCTAGAGGCGCATCACAGATACTGCTTTGGTCACTTAAAAATGTAACGGGATTTTTCACAAGCATTATGAATATACGTCATTATATTTATTTGTTCTACCAACGGTTAATCCGTCTTTTCATTTATTTCCGTTATCCTTAGTCCCCTCCTCAAAAATGACTACAATTTCCTGGGCGACATCAACATCTGGCCGCCCCTCGTGACCATCGGGGTGTACTCCTCCACCATGTCGGCGGCCATGAGTAACCTCATCGGAGCCTCCAGGATCCTGTACGCTCTGGCCAAAGACGACCTGTTTGGTGAGGCCCAGAAAATAAGACTTTCATATGAGAGTAGCACATGATTAGTTTGTTGGCAGAGTAGAGTTTAATCTGATGTGGCCTTTGACCATATCGGAAGTAATAAGTGTTAAACACAAAAGTTGCTCGTTTAGTTCATCGGGGCTAAATAGTTGCTCCAAAGTGTGTGTGAGAGAATATCCAACTCCAGCTGGTCTTGTTCAAAGAGTCGACGTTTAATATTCATCCATCTGTTGGAGGAGGCCTCGTCTCAAATGTGAGACGTTGACACTTTTTATGAACGTCTTCCCGTTACCAAGCGGAGGCACGTCGGTTTGAAAGCAGCGTTTGGCAACAGATGGCTGGCAGTGTTTACTTTCTCTGAAGAGAGGAATCCTGCGTTTGGCTCGAAGACGAGTTCCTGATGAGTCTGATTGTTTATCCGATTTCATACCGTGAGCAATGACTGAGTGGCGTTGGGTAATGTGTTCATCTACAGGCGGCGTGCTGGCGCTGGTGAGGAAGACGTCTCTGAGTGGGAACCCCTGGGCCTCGGTGCTCGCCTCCTGGCTGCTCGTGCAGGTCGGCTACTTCCATGTGGCGCCTTAACGAGTCTCTGCTCTCATGGCGTGGAGTAGCTGCTTCAGTCCACTGACGGGCACTTCTCTTTCGCAATCACTTCTGGTCCAGTTTGGTCTGTTGCATGTTTTCTCTTTTTTAAGTGATCTGGTACCCCAACTGCTTTTTAGCATCACAAAATGGGTATTTATTCGTAATACGCATCGACTGCTACCCTTACAGGGTTCGTACGGTCATGGAAAACCTGGAAAAGTTATGGAATTTAAAAATGGTAATTTCCAGGCCTGGAAAAGTCATGGAAAAAAAATCAAATCATAAAAGTTTAGGAAAAGTCATGGAAATGTTGTTATATTCACATGTTCATTTACGTT
The DNA here is from genome assembly GCA_036178185.1 of Liparis tanakae. Lineage (NCBI taxonomy): Eukaryota > Metazoa > Chordata > Actinopteri > Perciformes > Liparidae > Liparis > Liparis tanakae. Next base: position 2,564,864 of record CM070098.1, read on the forward strand.
GAGTTTGAAATGATGTATATGTTTTTTTTTTTTTAAAGAAAGATGCTAAAAAATGCACATTTTCTTAATTGTTCATGTTTATACAGAGATTTCAGTTTTGTCATGGAAATTTGGTTAAAAGTCATGAAAAATTCCTGGAAATCCATCGGTCGAAATGTGTAAGAACCCTGCCTTAAGCGAGAAACAAATATAGCAGCTGAATGGATAAACTCAGGTGTGGTTCTACTGGGCCGTCGCCTACCAAGTGAAAACACTTTAAACTTTATTTCCGTTTTGCTGACATTTGTAGCATCAGAACATTAGAAGCTTGAGGTTTTGCCTGAGAGACTAAATTCATCTTTCACCTATTTTTACTGCTTTGCCACGTCACATTAAAATGAAGGAACAATTTTAAAATGACTACAAAGTCTGTATAGTTATTCAAACCATTAAAGCGGTTTGTATTGGGTCATCCAGAAGTCTGATGCTACTTTTATAGTCTATATGAAGGCCTATTGTTTGTAGACCAGTACCACCAAGGGTTGCACAGACTTATTACACCTTAATTATCCATTTTTAGAAATTGTTCCTGCAACCTAAATTAGAGCCAAGATCGCTATACAATGTGTAAGCCAAATGAATGTTCATCTCCTCCACCAGGTGGTGCTGTTTGCAGGTAAATTGAACACCATCGCGAGTATCGTGACCATCTTCTTCCTGCTGGTCTACGCGGCGGTGAACCTGGCCTGTCTGGCCCTCGAATGGGCTTCTGCTCCCAACTTCAGGTGCGCTGCAGCATACCGTCCGGCTCCGTGTTAGAGTTCATTTGCACAATTGTGGTTTTAAAAGTACATTTCACTCGTCTTTTCCCTTTAGACCCTCGTTCCGATGCTTTACGTGGCATACCTGCTCTCTGGGAATCCTCGGTTGCCTGGTCATGATGTTCCTGATCAATGCAATTTATGCATTTGCCAGCATCGCCTTCATGCTGCTGCTGTTGATGCTGATCCACTACCTCGGGCCCATCAGCAACTGGGGCTACATCAGTCAGGCGCTCATCTTCCACCAGGTGTCACCATCGAGCCCTCTGCCTGTGATTCAAGTCTGAGCAAGTGATGACGATGCCTCTTTATTCACTCAGGTGCGCAAGTACCTGTTGATGCTGGATGTGCGTAAGGACCACGTGAAGTTCTGGAGGCCTCAGCTGCTGCTGATGGTGGCGAACCCTCGCAGCTGCACCAATCTCATGACGTTCATCAACGACCTGAAGAAGAGTGGCCTGTTGGTGCTGGGACATGTGCAGCTGGGTTTACTGGGTAAGAAGTGTCTAAAGCTACAGGGCTTTGAAAAGTGGCTGTTTTTAAAGTTAGTAGCTCATCTTTGTTAAAGTCTAGCATCAAATGAATCCCTAGCAGGGTTCGTACGGTCATGGAATTTTAAAATGGTCATTTCCAGGCTTGGAAAAGTCATGAAAAAAACTTAAATCATAAAAGTTTGGGAAAAGTCATGGAAATGTGTTATCACGTTTATTTACACCAAGTTTGAAATTGTTTTTTTTTAAGGAAAGACACTCATAATATAAGCCGGCGTACGTTCTCGATACGCAACATTTTCTAAATTATTCATGTTTATACCGAGATTTCCGTTTGTTCATGGGAATTTGGTTTCAAGTCCTGGAAATCCACTGGTCAAAATGTGTAAGAACCCTGCCTTGAAATGTTAAGTTCACACAGGAAAAAGTGTCACAATATACATTTACACTTTTTCACCTGGCCTCCAGTGTAAGCCACGTCTCTATCAGTCGTACTTTCTCCCAAATACACCCAGACACACTGCAGCCTTTTGCTGGAAGTGTTTTTTTTTTTTTTTTTTTTTTTTGATGTTGGAAACGTGCAACAAGCAGACTCATAAATAATAAGATGGTTCTCTGTCCACCACGTTTGATTTTCCTCCGTTGGTTCTGCAGACGGGTTGCCCTCGGATCCTCTGCCCAGCTGTTACGACTCGTGGCTTTCTCTCGTGGACCATCTCAACATCAAGGCCTTCGTCAACCTCACGCTGGCAGACACCGTCAGACATGGCGTTCAGAACCTGCTCTTCATCACGGGCTTCGGTAGACTCGTTTGTATTGCTGCTGGACGAGGTGATCGTTTACCCTCGGCTATTCTTAACACGCTTTTCATAAATCTGCTTGTTTTAGGCGGAATGAGGCCAAACACGCTGGTCTTGGGTTTCTATGACGACTGCACGCCTCAGGATGACCTCCAAGGTAAAATCCTGCTGTCGTCAGGACCTGGCCTCGACCCGGCGTCGCAGTCCATCGACCCCCGGGAGGCGTGGTCGCCCTTCTTCCCCAACGTGCGCTGCACCGAGGAGCTCAAAGACCTCCCGGTCGACGAATACGTGTCGGTCGTCGCCGACGCCGTGAAGATGGGGAAGAACGTGACGCTGGCTCGTTACTTCAACCAGTTCAACCGCGAGGAGGTGTTGGACTTGAGCCGGAAGCTCGGGGGCCACCGCGGCGCGGCGGGGCCCTTCGTGGACGTGTGGCCCCTGAATCTGCTGCAGCCGGACAGCCGCGGCTACGTGGACATCTGCTCGCTGTTCCTCCTGCAGCTGGCCTGCGTGCTCCAGGAGTCCCGCGCCTGGAGCCAGGCGAAGCTCCGCCTCTTCCTGTGCGTGGAAGCGAGTTCCAGCGCGACGGAGAAGGAGGAGGGGGAGAAGAAGCTGCGGGTGATGCTGAAGAAGCTGAGGATCTCGGCCAAGGTGCAGATGGTGGCGTGGGACCACGTGGTGGCGCTGCACTGGCGGCGGCAAGGAGGGGAGAGCCTGGGCGAGTCGGCGAGCAACAACTACGACCGGCGGCCGGGGCGGGACGAGCACGAGGACGGCGTCCTCATGTTCCCCAACAACGACGCGCTGCTGACGGACGAGTACATCTGCGCCGTCAACCGCCTGATCCGGAGGCACGGCGCCCCCCGGCCCGCCGTGCGCTTCCTGTATTTGCCGCGGCCGCCGGCGGACACCCGGCGGTATCGCGCCTACCTGCACCAGGTGGACGTGTTGAGTCGAGACCTGGGCCCCACGCTGCTCATCCACGGGGTCACGCCCGTGGTCACGACCGACCTCTGACGGGTCGATCGTCCACACCCCTGAGCGGGTGGCGTTGCTCTAGGGGCCCGTGTAATTCAATCCACATGAGACCCGGCGACCGGTTTTATACTCTATCTCCACGTCTGTTTATACGCTTCGTCTGCCTGACAGGAACGACCTTCAGGGGTCAAGGATCAGACGTTTACTTGGGTTGGGTATCGAAAAGTACGAGTTTTAAGCTATTCAGTCCTCACTTGGAGAGATGGTGCCTAGAAGTGTGTGATGTGCACATTGTTGGGAGAAAGGGGGGCGGGCCCTTGGAGTTCACGTGTGTGTGTGTGAGGAAAGTGCATTGGTCTGGCCCATGCATTTGGGAAAATACTGTTTTGCTCTCGAACATTTTTGTACATGTGTAAATGAATTTAATAAATAATTGTATTAAATCACTACTTTCCTGCAATTAATTAACATATGAGAAGAGACAATATCTGTTAAAGATATTCCTAAATCTGTGTCCACTGAGAGCCTGCAGGGGGCGCTGTACGCCCAGTGAGACCTGCTGGGCTCTGCCTGGCTGCTCTCTGCAGTGATGGGGCTGATGCCGATTATAAATCTGTACTTGGAACATCTAGGTTGGTTGTTTCTAATGTTCTCTCTCAAACTGTCGGACTCGGACCAGGACTGGTGGATCTTTTGCTGACCGGCGTAATGCAGTAAATCAATATTTAGTCAATCTACTGGCGAGTGGCAACTTTCTATAACTTCCTGCTATAAATTAAAGGGCAATATTGGGTATGTGTGGCTTCTTAACTCCACACGATTTCATAGAGCAGGGTTCAGACGGTCATAGAAAACCTGGAAAAGTCATGGAATTTTAAAATGGTAATTTCCAGACCCGGGAAAAAAACTAAAATCATAAAAGTTTGGGAAGTCACAAATTTGTTATCACATGTTCATTCAGAGTTCGAAATGTTTTTTTTTTTTTTAAGAAAGACGTTTGAAATATAAGCCGCCGTACGCAACATGTTCTAAATGTTTCATATTTATACCGACATCTTAGTTCTGTAATGGACAAGTCCTGGAAATCCATTGGGCAAAATGTGTAAGAACCCTGATATATTAAACCAAGTTATTTTTTTCTGTTATTCAAACCCGTGTTACCCTGATTATTTGAGCAAAGATGATATTAAACCGACCGGATGTCGTCTGGTAGATGACAGTCGAGGGCCTGAAGGTTCAGGCCTCAGACGACACCGGATCTTAAATTCCTCCCTAATGCGTTCCGTTCACCTTCCAGGTCTAATAAACATGTCACATTCATGTTAATACTATCTGGTCCGTCTCATCTGGGCCGGCCTTATTGGTTGCAATAAATTGAAAACCGCCTGAGCGGCAGATGAAGAGCCGACGCCAACTTGTGCTTGTGTCACGTTTGATTGGAGAACGTTCCATGAGTTTGCACATCGGGGTATTGACACCCGGCTCGATGGCACTCACAACCTGCATGTGTGAAGGCGTGTGTTCACAGATGGAGGCGCAGCGCTATAAATATGAACCACGTTCAGGAGAACAGGAAACACGAGATGTCACGCATTCAGACAACGGGACAAGCAGGAACTACAATCCCATCCAGGGACACGTCACAAAGTGTCGGGCAGCACAAACACTGCGTTTCTTTTTTTTCTTTTTTAAAATTATTTTTATTAAAGGATACATTATCTGCAGAACAATATATTTTTTTACTGGCATTATCTTCCTTTAACTATGACAAATAAAGAATAAAAAATAACTTTAAAGTTATTAGGAACATCACATATATTAGCCATATCACAGGTAGATATTAAAAAAGTAATATACAACAATTATACAATTTCAGATAAAGGCCAAAAATCCCAGAAACAGCCACAATACCAATACAACCAATAGAACATAATAATAGAAATAAAAACAAATAATATGGTAAAAAATAAAATACATGTAATTATAAAAAGGGGGTGGGAAGGGGGGGGGGGTAACACTGCATTTCTTATACAAGAATGATTAGATCATGTTACCCTTTCCTTTTATGAAGAGTGAAGGTTTACATGCGTGGTGGAAGAGGGGCGGGGCCAGAGAGAGTTCACTGGGAGGTCTGCACGTGAGCTGGCTGGCTAACGCCTGATTGATTTTGACTTCTGCCGCCGGGGTCGGGATCCTCAGGCTTGAGACGTGGACATGAGTGTGATGGATCTGAGCGTCCTCGTCAAACCGCCTCTGATCGATGGGAGGGAGCCCTCGAAGGCGTCTGGGCGGACTGTCGGAGCGATAAAAGAGTGACCCGCCGACCTTTGGGTCGCTCCACTCCTCCAGCAGACTGGCCGATGACGTTGTTTGATGTAGCCGAAGGATTTCTGTCCCCCGCCTTTCAAATCTGCAGCACCCGAATGTTTACCACGACGGTGACGCCGGAAACTTCTGCTCCCTTTTTATTTTTTAGGTTTTAGGGCTTAAAGGTTTGCTCAGTTGAGATTTTCTGGCCCCATGACCAACAATATAAGCCCCATACCTATACCTACATATGTCCACTGGTTATGGTTTCATGCACAAGCAGTCACCTGCTTTGGGTTGGCATGAAAACTAACCTAGCTCATACAAATAATGGCTGGCAGCCCAGCGCGGCGGCGGCGGGCGGCAGCTCCTTCTGACGAAGAGACGACGCCATCTGCCGCGTATGTCACATCTGAGGCAGAATTCCACGAGTTTCCATCGAGCGCTGACACCCGCCTTCGGGACGCTGACGACCTGCATGTGGAGGGGAGCGTGCTCACAGGCGGAGGCCGACAGGCGGAGGCCGACAGGCGGAGGCCTACAGGCGGAGGCCTACAGGCGGAGGCCCGGGTGCAGCACAGGGACCTGAATCTCTTCCCAGAGAAGAACTCTCTGTGGCCTTTGTGCTGTCGAGTCGTACAGAACAGTATTGAAAGAGAAATAAGAGGTGTATCCCTCTTGAAAGAATTACTAATAGTCTTAGAAAGAAATATAAGTTTTGTTAATATCTGGCAGCCTTATTTGGAATACATGGATACAACGCTAATGGTACCACTGTGAATATTTGGAGCTCTGAATTATGCACTGTGTCATTGCAGTATCTCTTCTGTGTCATCATCCTACGCACCAACCTTTTTTATTATTATTTTTTTTCTCTTTGGGTGGGGGGAATTATCTATTTACTTAATTTTGTACCTGTGTTTTTTTCTTTTCCTAACTTGCTGTGTAATTTAATGTTTAATGTTTGATGTATTATGCTCTGCATGTTCTCTTGCAATGTGAAAATATTTAGAAAAAAATATATATACAAAAAAAAAAAAAAAAACAGTATTGAAAGGTTTTCTGGTAAAGAGGTGCATTACGGCATAATGTGGCTCTGCCTTATCTGTAAGGTGATGCATATATATATATATATATATATATATATATATATATATATATATATATATATATATATTTGTATATATATTTATACATATATATATATATTTATATACAGGACTGTCTCAGAAAATTAGAATATTGTGATAAAGTTCTTTATTTTCTGTAATGCAATTAAAAAATTCTGGATTCATTACAAATCAACTGAAATATTGCAAGCCTTTTCTTCTTTTAATATTGATGATTATGGCTTACAGCTTAAGAAAACTCAAATATCCTATCTCTAAATATTAGAATATGTCCTCAGACCAAGTTAAAACAAAGATGTATAACAGCAAAACAAAATCAAACATTTGAAAATGTCCATTAATGCACTCAGTACTTGTTGGGAATCTTTTTGCACGGATTACTGCATCAATGCGGCGTGGCATGGAGGCAATCGGCCTGTGGCATTGCTGAGGTGTTATGGATGCCCAGGATGCTTCAATAGCAGCCTTTAGCTCATTTGCATTGTTGGGTCTGGTGTCTTTCAGCTTCCTCTTCACGATACCCCACACATTCTCTCTGGGGTTCAGGTCAGGGGAACTGGCAGGCCAATGGAGGACAGTAATGCCGTGGTCAGTACACCAGTTACTGCTGGTTCTGGCACTGGGCAGGTGCCAGATCATGCTGGAAAATGAAATCCTCATCTCCATCGAGCTTTTCAGCAGACGGAAGCATGTAGTGCTCTAAAATCTCTTGGTACACAGCTGCATTGACTCTGGACTTGATGAAACCCAGTGGACCAACACCAGCAGCTGACATGGCTCCCCAAACCATCACTGACTGGGAACTTCACACTGGATTTCAAGCAACTTGGATTTTGCTCCTCTCCAGCCTTTCTCCAGACTCTGGCGCCTTGACTTCCAAATGAAATACAACACTTGCTTTGGTCTGAAAAGAGGACTTTGTACCACTCTGCAACTGTCTGGTGTTTTTTAAGGCTCAGGAAACCCTCGCAGGTGTTTCGAGTAAATTAGACGATTCAAGTGATTAGTTGAATACCCTACTAGTATACTTTTTTAAGCTGGAAGCCATAATCAGCAATATTAAAAGAATAAAAGGCTTGCAATATTTCAGTTGATTTGTAATGAATCCAGAATGCATGACATTTTTGTTTTTTTAATTGCATTACAGAAAATAAAGAACTTTATCACAATATTCTAATTTTCTGAGACAGTCCTGTATATGTATATATATATATATATATATATATATATATATATATATATATATATATACATATATATATATATATGTATAATATATATATATATACTGTACAATATATATGTATAATATATATATATATATATATATATATGTATAATATATCTGTATAATATATATATATATATATATGTATAATATATATATATGTATATATATATATATATATATATATATATACATATATTATAAAGCATTACCCATGTTTCTCTATGTTTGTTTGGTTCGTGATGTCATCACTCGCGCTCTGAAAATAGACGGTACAGTTAAACTGTCAGAGTCGTTTCTTCCTCATCATCTCGGGGATGAGGAGCGGGAGCATCCCGCCCAGAGAGCTCTCTGTAATGTGAAGGTACCTCACGTCCTCCGGCAGCAGCAGCTCACCGACGTAGTTCAAAGGGCTGTTGCTTCATGCCAGAGTGGGAGGAAGGCTGGAGACGTCTTTCTTTCTTGTTGTGATCCTGTGGGAGTGCACACTTCTTCCTCCTACAGCCTCTATGTATCAAGTTATTTGTGAACTTTGATAAAACTTATTTTTTACCACTGATGTTAAAGATTGTGTCAGTGTCTGTATATATTTTAATGCACAAAATACAAGATATATATACCGATGTTACGTATATTGGTGATTCGGGATGCCAGTTTTGTGGTATTATGCCATTATAAGCCCACATGTATGTCAACAAACTACATATTTAACTTATTTTTAGCAGAATTGATGGGCCAAGGAAAAGGGTTATACTCAAGTGATAATGTGACTAGTTCAACAGGTCTAAAGTCTAAAGACTTGTAGCCGTGGTGTACATGTCTGTCTGGTTTAATCTGTGCTTTTATTTGATAGTAAGATACCAAACTGTGTTGCTCTAATGTTGCTGACTTGCTGAACCATTGGATGATCACATGACCCCATGGGGTCAGCACTGGGCTCCAAGACAGTCACGGAGACTCGGTATTCGGTGCAGACCCCTTATAGGGGGATCCTCTTCCTGGGTATTCACATTCCTAATCCGGTGACGGGTTAGGACGCCTGCGTCACCGCCTGCGTACGGGATGGATTCGCACAAGGCTCGTTTCCAGTCGGAAAAAACACTTCTATTTTAATTCCAGTCTGATGGTGACGCCCGAAACTTAAGCAGCAGCAGTTCGCACATACGTAGATGGCAGCCGAACATCGACGTCACTTTAGCTATAAAAACCTCTCGTCAAGAGCAGACCGTCTCGACCGCCATGTGTTTACATCCCTCTCCCCGTCTCTGTCTGCTGGTCTCACACGGAGGTGTGAGGGAAAGAGGATGTGACGGAGCCGAGGCCGTTGAAACGCATGCGCTGCACATGCTACACACTTCTCGCCTTTCCCCTGTGCATGCGCCGGCTCAGCCTGATGCAGAGCACCGGGCCTCCAGCACCTCCTGCCATCTGGTGCCGGTGGGCCTCCGATGGGGGGGCTGTGGAGGTCACGCTCCGCCGACTGCTCCTCCCTGAAGGAATCCAGACGACAACCGTTAGATTATTTGTTCGGCTTCTTTTCAGCGGTTTCAAATCACAGTATTGGAATTAGATGATGTGATGGATGCCAAACAGGATTGTTATAGACGTCGAATATCATTAATTAGACATAACTGACACACACACACACACAACTATGCAAATGATGCATGTTCAGAACTTTTTTTCCGTGGCTTTTGTTCACGAAAACAAAACTAATTACTGGACAGTTGCTAATGTAACTAGAACGGGCACTCGGTAGAGCGCATACCTTCACATATCACAAGATTGGGCATTGCATTATGAACATTTTGGCAGTAGTTGTATGCCAATTGGATCAAAATTGACCGTGCTATAGTAAAAAGAAGACGTAGACCTTTCCATGACCTTGACTTTGATCTTTGACCCGATTGATCCCATAATTTACTCAAATGGCCCCCAGATAATAACCAATCATCCCAGCACATTTCATGCGATTCGGTTTAACACTTTTTTTGTTATGCGAGGAACACGCAAACAAACAAACAAATAAATAAATAAATACACGGCGATCAAAACATAATGTAATAAAAAAACCTTTGCATGATAGATATGATGGAGAAGTGATGGTTCCTTCCACTAATCTTCCTGTTCCCGACGATCGGTTTATGCAAAGCGTCTCTGCGGAGCAGATGGCGAGGCCGTGTCGCAGCAGCGCTTCAAAATGTGTGACTGGAGGTCGGCATGGTGTGAGAGGTATGCTAATCGTACACGAGTGAATCAGGATGGAAACACGTTGGCCTGGTTAGAGACGTGTCGGGGTCCTTCGGGTCACACGTTACTCCGCCTGCAGCGGCGGTTCTGATTTTGCCGCGGCGGTTGATAGTTATCAGCGGTTTAGGGTTGCATTAAAAATAGGAATATTTCATCTGGAATGTGGTTTATCGAACTTACGTTTACCGTTTGTTATAGGATCTGTGTTTTAGGAATGATGCGTGACTCTGAAAATACTGTTAAAAAAACACACTATCAAATAAGCTATAGTTGTAAAGTGAAACTGATTCAAAATGCAGTAAACCTTATTGTCATCATTCATTGTCAGAGGTTATCATTGATTTGCATAATTAATAGATGTTCCACCTGATACTTCGTTCAGAGAGGTGTCCGTGTTTACGCCTCTTACTCATGAATTATTCAACCTTTTAAAAAGTGTTTGCAGTGGATGAAGCAGATTGCCAAAATAAGTGCACTCAATATTTTGGACAAAGGAGAAAAAAAACATGTATTGATATCGCCGTCATCAATTTGACCAATGTGTGTTCCACACACACACACACACACACACACACACACACACACACACACACACACACACACACACACACACACACATACACACACAAGTACTGTAAACCCTTCAGATGTATTAATGGGAATAAAGTCAAAGTCAAAATAAACAAATAGTGATGAACTGAATTTCTGGTCTGTTCTGATCCCACAGAGGACACGAGGTGATGCGTCACAACATCTATAAACGCAACCACTCAATAGGATAAAAGGTCCATTGTGGATTGTTAAACTGAAAGAGGAATAATGAACGCTGGCATCAGCCCCCAAAGAAAGGTCATAAGTTCACCGCTGGCAAGAGGATCAGCAGCGAGACCAGAGGGACACTGGAGCGGCTCCTCAGGAGAGAAAACAGGAAACAATCAAAACAATACGAATGTTTAACGTATGTTCAAAGGTTTGGGGACATCCAGACAATTTCGTGTTTTCCATGAAAACTCACACTTTTATTTATTAAATGAATACAAGATTAATACAAAGTATAGTCAAGACATTGACAAGGTTAGAAATAATGATTTTTCATTGTAAATATTAATGTTGTTCTTCAAACTTGTGGCTCAAAGGAAGGCCAGTTTTAGAGCTTCTCTCACCAGCACAACTGTTTTCAGCTGCGCTTACATAAAAAGGGAAAGTGCAAAATAAAAAGTTAAAACAAAAACAAAAAGGGTTTAAAGGGGGTTCTACCCCTCTGCTCGTCTTCTAAGGCAATAACACAATGTACCACTAGCACATGGAGATGGGCCTCTACACACCTCTGTAGAGACTTCATTAAAAAACAGAGAGTACTCATTTACCACATTAACTATGTAGAGAAAGGATTTGTGATTTAGGGAAAAACTTTTTTTTCTTCTTTTTTTTTCTAAGTGACGCTAAACTCTTGAACGGTAGTATGTAACCGTGGTGTCCTTTAACAGCAGTTCAACCCACTACAGAGCTCGCGGTATAAGAGGTAAACATGTGGTAGTAAGTGACTCATCCGACCGAGGATTACCCCAAGAGTACAACATCTATTTATTAACATGTATTAAAATACAGTTCTGTAATAGTACCTGATGGCACTTACTTGAGTTATTTTGCAGAATATTATATCTAAATGTACTTTTCCAATCCGCTGTCTTCTCTCGTGCTCATATTCCTGATGTAGAATAACATGTTGTATTATCTCCTTTCTCCCATTTTCTACTGAACTCTGAAAAGGCCCCGCCCTCTCTTGTCCTCCTCATTTTGCTCCTGCCACCTTTTTTCTAACCTCTTTTTAAAAATACTTTTGGTTTAAACATGTGTGCATCTATCCTATTCTGTCTATTCTTGACGTCTACAGTCAGACCCATCATTTGAGTCCTGTGTGCTGTCTGCTGTGTGTCAACACGGAGGCCTACTGTGTGAAGCCCTGTTCTGTAAGCTGCACGATGCACCTGAGTCAAAACAAATGGTTGCCCTCAAAGGTCCCGTGTCCTGCAGCCACTGTAATCCACATTGTTGCATTTCCCCTGTGTAAACTGATACTCCCCCTCCATAACCATTTGACCTATTTTAAAATAAAATGCTGGCACTATATTCCTACTGTGTCAACTAAATTAGTTCATGTGTGTGTGTGTGTGTGTGTGTGTGTGTGTGTGTGTGTGAAAACCCGGACATAGAAGAATAGAATAGAATAGAAATATATTTTATTAATCCCCAAGGGGAAATTTGTTGACACAGTAGCCCCAATAAACTAAACACAATAAAAATATAAATATAAAAAAAGAAAGAAAGTGACTGTGCATAAAGTATACAAAGTGAAATATAAAATACAAAATAAAATAAAATATATATATACACAACATATATGTAAATACAGCAATGTAAAATTAAATTATATATATATATATATATATATATATATATATATATATATATATATATATATATATATATATATATATATAACTGTGTGTGTATTGTATGTAAATTAGACGTACTGTCGATGCTTGCTCTCCTTTTTTTAGCAATGTAAAGTCTACTGTTGCTTCAGGACGTATTCACGCTGCTAATGCTGGAAAGGAAACTGTTGGACTGAAATTTAATTCGTCAATGTTCATTTATTTTTCTTTCTGTGAGACTGTCCACCGAAAGCTTCTTGTCTCCTTCCTCTCCCTTTAGCAAGGCATTACAGTTCCCTGTGTCGGATGCTCTCCACTCCCCTGTGCATTAGCCCAAACCGTAATGCCAACTGCGTTCTTCGTATATTCTAGAGGCATGCCACCCATGTCCACCCATAGTGCCCACATTGGAGTGGTTTTAAAAGCGAGAGAAAGGCAGCTCGGTGTGGTTTATATGGTGGCCCAAACAAATGGGAACCAGGGAGTCGGGGGTCCTAAGGCCCACCTATCGCCCAGGAGGGACACGTCATTAGCTACAAATACTTCCTTTTCCACAATAACATATAAGAGAATACAACATTGACGAAGAAAGAATAAACTTTTTATTGTCATATTACATATAGCTATATACATATATGAAATGTATTCTCTGCATTTAACCCATCCTTAGTTATTAAGGAGCAGTGGGCTGCAGTGATGCGCCCGGGGAGCAGCTGGATGGGGGTTCAGTGCCTTGCTCAAGGACACTTCTACTCGCAGCTAATGGGGAGATTGGATGTTGAATGTAAATGTGCTGATTGTCTTTTCCATGTGTCTCGTCTCTTCTGCCCCCAGAAGTGTGCAACGTGTGTGTTATTGCTCGGGGGTAAAACCCAATGAGGATAACACAGCGTGTTCTCAGCATGGATGATGTTATTGGATATAAGGGTGCCGCCACATTAGATCACAGCACTGATTAAATCCATCGACTGTTATATGACTTATTTTCTGCAGACTCAGGTAACATGTCGGATTATGCGAACGGTTATGCACCAAACAGTTCACCCACATTGGACACGCAAACGCGCGCGCGTGCAAGCACAAACGGCCTCCACGTGAAGGCAGCGACGTGCTTATGTGACACAGACGGACGGCGCTGCGGGTCAACGGCAGCGCGCAGCCGCAGCCGCTCATTGGTTCCCGGCGCCGCGGGGCGGAGGGACGCGGTTCCCTGAGCCAATGGGCGCAGAGCTGTGGAAGGGGGCGTGGCTCGACTTGAGTTAAGCGGCCTCGCTGGAGGATCCCGGGGCAGAGAATCAAGAAGTGAAGCGTCAGAAACCAGCAACCCGGGATCATAACGAGCTCCAGGAACAAGACGTTCATCACGGAGACAGAACAGCAGCAGAGAGGGTCGTCTTTATTACAGGTTGGTGTCATTTCACTTCTACGTGTATTAAACTATCTGGATTAAAACACAGATTAGCACTTCAGTGGCTCTTAAATATCTCTTATTTTGGTACTTTTGTAGTTTGACTATGTTGAGGAAATGTTACTTTCTGTATTCTTGTTGTTCTTAGTTTGTACTCTAGGTTGAAATGCACTTATTGTAAGTGGCTTTGGATAAAAGCGTCAGCTAAATGACATGTGATGTAATGTAATGTGTGCGAGCTGTAACGTGTAAGGTGCATGTATACTTGTCAGTGTGAGACTCAGTACACAGGACCTTGTTTCTTTTAGTGCTGTATGGAGGAATGCCACTGGTGACCAGGACTCTGTGGACATCACGATGTTAACATTGAATTATTTATTAATGGAGCTTTGGCCCGTTTAAAAAGAAGGATGTCTGAATAGGCTTCCTTCCTCCTGGGGACTGGAAAGGGAGGATGGAGGATGGCTGACCATGTGTGGCATGGAAAAGGTCATTTAGACTCGTTCATCTCGGAGTTGCAATCAGCAAACTATTGTCATGTGTCATAGCTGCAGTACTTATTCAAAGGCCTGTGATTGCAGCTTTAAGGGAGGAGCTGCTTTTGTTCTCATTATTGTGAAGTAAACTTTATTCAAGGATGGAGAGGATAATGTCAAAGCAGATTACGTTTTCAGGTTTGGGTTCTCTAAATAAATATATATATATATATATATATATATATATATATATATATATATATATATATATATATATATATATATATATATATATTCCTGTGAATTAGTGGTTCTGATTCACTGGTTGAACCCTGTTGGAGCAACATAAGGAAAATAAATAACACCTTGGGGGGTGTTGGAAGATGCAGTGGGAAGTGTGCAGAGTGAATCTGATCTATCATGAAAGTATATACTGTGTAAAAGCATTCTGACATGCACACATGAGGACGGGGTGTATTAGAATGAGTGAGAACTGCATGATGAGGGGAAATAACGATGAGACAGAGGAAGATTATGAGGCTCCCTCCTTTAGGAAAACTCATAATTCACCACAATCAACATTTAGTTTACAACCCTGATTCAAATGTTGAGTTAAATGCTTCAGAGCACGCCTTAAAGGAGCAATATTGTTTGTTTTTTAGCAATGAAAAAGTGATTGACTTCAAATGAAGGTTGAATAGTCCCTGGAGATTCATAAAAAAGACAGAAAAGGCCCAAGAGGCGTAATATATAACACAGACACACAATCATACGACGCCTGGGATCCATCGTCCTCACTGTGGTATCATATCCTTCTATATCATGGCGGGCTGATGGCAGCTCGCACTACCTTTGCATCTCAGCGATTTGATCTTTCACTTTAGGACATGTCACTCTCAATATGTTTTATTTGTTTTGCCAGCGAGATTTGACTCGGTCTCTCAGATGCCGCAGCAACGTGGCGTTGGTGTTTCAAGTAGATTATCCTTTGAAAGGGTCGGGGGGGCCAGAGGGGACAAGCCCACTGTTCTTTAAGGCCACGCTGTCTGGACCAGTGATGCTGACTGTACATCAGAGACTCACCTGCAGGGGTTAAAGCCCGCTGCCCGCTCTGAAAACGCAAAACACTCCTTTTTGAAGGAGCATTTATGGAGCATTGACTCGTCTTGAAGCCGTTTTATTCGGGAATTTGTGGATGCAAATTATGCTGAAAACCCATGCCAGTGTTTTGGGATATTTTTCCAATGATTTCCAAAAGCACAATACAACATGTGTACTGGGATCTGATTTCACTTTGGCATTAAAATGCAGAAATAATTTCTTATAGGTGATTTGTTTTAGTGTTTAACACAAAGGTCCTACATCGCTGAGATCCTGACAAACTCAACACTTTACTCAACACTTTACTTTGTTTTCCCCTTGTAGTATTTAGTATTTAGTAATTTAGTAGTAGTATTTTGTATTTTAGTATTTAGTAATTTAGTGTTAGTATTTTGTATCTTAGTAGTAGTATTAGTATTTTGTATTTTAGTATTGTGTTTTATGTTTTTATTTGTATCTTTTATTTTTATTTTTATTAATGCTCTAATGTACACCCACTGCTGTGATCATGAAATTCCCCCACTGTGGGACTAATGAATGAATATCTTATCTTATCTTAAATTATTATAATAATAATGCATTATATTTGTATCGCCCTCTTCCTTCAAGAATCTCAGAGTGTCACACAGATAGTAAAAACAAATAAAATCGATTAAAACATAGTTAAAGCAACCTATCATTTTTTTTAATCATAATCATCTGTTTAAAATATGCATCGCCTGCAATGCACAGGCGTTACTTCGTCACTCACGCGTATCCTCCTCCCTCCACAGATCCGTGACCTTTCATTCTACCCGGTGGTAAATTAAGTGACGGTGTTTCTTCTACCATCCGATCACGACTGAAACCTGGAAACAAGTCCCACGGCAGCCCTCGTCCCGATGTCACAGCATTCCGACTCCACGCCGTACCGCTTCCCGGCTCTGGAGGGCCAGGACATGGACGCGTGCAGCTCCGCGCCCCGGGGCGCCTCTGGCTGCAGCTCCATGGCGCAGCTCCACCGCATGGCTGGCTACAGCCAAGGCGGCGCCGACTTGGGCCTCCACTCGGAGGGCAGCGACAGCAGCGGCGGCGGCGGCGGCGGCGGCGGCGGCGGCGGCGGCGGCCGGGACCCTCCCGCCTCGTCGCACAAGCACCGCAAGAACGCCCACTCCCGGTCGCTCCCCGAGGAAGACGTGGAGATGAAGAGCAGCGGGTCCAGCGGCAGCGGAACCGAGTCGCACGGCAACGAGAGCCGCGGCCGCCAGTCGGTGGGCAGCTCCAACGGCACCAGCAAAGACTCGGCGCTGCTGGAGTCCTCCGAGAGCAACAAGAGGTCAGTGGAGGTCGTTCGTCTTTGAGAGAGAGAGAGAGAGAGAGAGAGAGAGAGAGAGAGAGAAAGACTTGATAGGGGAGCTATGGAAAAACCTGCACATTTAAATTGAATACGTTTTTATTATCTGATCCTTTTTTTAACTATAGCGACCCAGATCGTCAGTGGGTTGCTTTCCTCGGGTTCTTGACTCTTATGAGTGAGTGAGGGGAGGGTAAGGTGCGCTTGATTTATTGTTTTAAGAGGTAATATACATCTGGTGCTATTGGATGACCTCTACCACCTCAACAGTACTTCTTTAATAAGCCTGTAGAATCACCTTTTTATTGTAGGTGATGGGACTAAATATGAGTCAGGCCGCAGAGGCCATCAGTGTCTGGGGGGAAGGGGGGGGGGGGGGTTACTTAGATGAGCGTGAGAAATTTGTGCTTCAGAAATATTCCGGAGATGAGGCCGACATTTATTTGGTGAGGAAACGGTTGGAGTCAGTCGATGAGCTCCGAGTCCCTCCCTCTCTTTTCTGTGTAACATTTCTTTTTTAGGATCTATTCGACTGCAAAATGCTGACGTGTCCCCCCTCCCCCCTCTCCCCCCACCTCCCCTCTTCCCCCCTGCAGCTCCAGCTCTCACAGCCCGTCTCCCCCCAGCAGCTCCAACGCCTTCAGCCTGCTGAGCTCGGAGCAGGACAACCCGTCGACCAGCGGCTGCAGGTTGGTGCGCCGCCTCGTCTAAAACACGCTTCGCATCCTCCATAACTCACTTTTCTCGGCGTGAATATCCGACTGCAATATCTGACTTTGCCGTGGTGTGACTGTGCAACCCGCAGCAGTCAGGAGTCTGCCAAAGCCAAGACCCAGAAGGAGATGATCAAACTGCTGAAGGAGCTGAAGCTGCACCTGCCCGCCGACAAGAGGCACAAGAGCCGCTCGTCCACGCTGAACACCATCAAGTACGCGCTGCGCTGCGTCAAACAGGTGCAAGGTAAAGAGCTTCACACGCCCCTCAGCTCTGGCTCCGGTTTCACGGCTTTCAAGTCCCTCCACATTAGAATAGAATAGAATAGAAATATACTTTATTAATCTCCAAGGGGAAATTTGTTGCCACAGTAGCACCAATAAACTAAACACGATAAAAATATAAAAGAAAGTGACTTTGCATAAAGTATACAAAGGGAAATATAAAATACTAAATAAAATAAAATAATATATATATATATATATATATATATATATATATATATATACACACAGCATATATGTAAATACAGCAAAATAAATAAATTTAAATTAAATTTTATATATATATATATATATATATATATATATATATATATATATATATATATATATATAGACAGTGTGCAAAATCAACGAGAAAAATTAAAAATTAACGAGCTATTGCGTTACGACAACAATGTGAGGAAGCCTCGTCGCTTAATGAGATCCAGATAAAGAAATAAAGACGGGATTTGCGTAGGAGAAGATCCACGGGCCTCCGAGGCTTCACTGTCCCCTGTTGACAGATGGGTGTGGGCGCCTAGAGGTCCAACAGTACCGACTGCGACGCGGTTTGGCGTAGCACTGATTTGTTATAATTAAAGGGGACATATTATGAAAATTCCGCTTTTTTAGTGCTTCTCTACGTTAATGTGGGTATC
The DNA here is from genome assembly GCA_036178185.1 of Liparis tanakae. Classification (NCBI taxonomy): domain Eukaryota; kingdom Metazoa; phylum Chordata; class Actinopteri; order Perciformes; family Liparidae; genus Liparis; species Liparis tanakae. Next base: position 2,583,240 of record CM070098.1, read on the forward strand.
TGGCATGTCTCCAGACACAAAAACTCTGGAACAAAACAACTCCCTTGGCTTGTTGTGGTTCCTCTACGTCAGAAACGATGTGCTTGAGGTCGTCCAATGGGATCAGCACCAACGTCTACGTAGATGTTGAAGCACGCCCATGTAGGGGGTGTGGCCACATGGCCTTGGAGGGGGGAGCTGGCTCATTAGCATTTAAAGGAACAGGCACTCAGAACAGGTCAGTCTGTGGGGAGGTGTTTCTGACAGGTACAAAGGCTGTTTAATGATTCTTGTGGTATTTTGACCAGAATATGTTACAAACATTTCATTAAGACCCCAAGGAACCAGATCAACTTGTGGAAAAATGGGCATACGATGGGTCCTTTAAACAATGTCTGTGACCTCACTATAAATAGATCCTCTCTACTCCTTACCCAGGTTCATGTTGTCAGTCAAATATCTGCATTGCATTTTGGGCTGTGATGAGACTTTATTAAAATCCCTGTCTGTGTGTTGCAGCCAATGAGGAATACCACCAGCTGCTGATGACCAACGACAATCAACCTTCAGGCCTGGATGTGTCTTCTTACACCATCGAGGAGATAGACAGCATCACCTCTGAGTACACGCTCAAAAACAACGTGAGTCACTGGGGAGAGAAAATATTTAAATATGTTTTTGGGAAGATAAAAAGATGCTCCGCTGATTGATTTGCGTCCCAAGTTTTCTCGCTCATCCCGCCGTTTGGATTTCCCTCAACAGGACATTTTCGCGGTGGCGGTGTCCGTCATCACGGGGCGGATCGTGTACATCTCGGACCAGGCCGCCTCCATCCTCAACTGCAAACGGGAAGTGTTCAAGAACAGCAAGTTCGTGGAGTTCCTGACGCCGCAGGACGTCAGCGTGTTCCACAGCTTCACCACGCCGTACCGGCTGCCCTCCTGGAGCATGTGCACCGGAGCAGGTGAATGTCTTGACGGCTCGTTGCCATGGCAACGCTCCATAATATCACACAGCGAGACGATAGTGAGATCTCTGAACAGTACGTCTGACTGTGTTCATTCAGAAGACGGGTGCTGGGCGGCTGTGGGTCAGCGGTTATCAGCGCTGTCAATCAGAGGGTTGGCAGTTCAATCCCCGCCCTAGTCGATATGTCCTTGAGCAAGGCACTTAACCCTGAATTGTTCCTGTAGATATTCTACTGTTGACATGTAGAGATGTTTGTCCCTTTAAAGCAAGCAGGGCAGAACAGCCCTGATGGCAATAGAAATAAAAGAATATAGAGAGAAGTGATTCGGTTGCCTGGAAATATTTTTGTGCCGAGCTTTGATGGATTTAATGTTCACCAAAAAGCCCCGATTAGAATTTAGCTGGACCACATTTCCTTTTTATTAAAACGTTTATTTTCTCCCCGTTTCAGAGTCGGCGTCAGCGCCCGACTGCATGCAGGAGAAGTCCTTCTTCTGCCGTATCAGGTGTGTGTGTGTGTGTGTGTGTGTGTGTGTGTGTGCCTATGCGTACATACATATTAGAATGAACACGCTCCACTCGTGTACTGGACACAGAAACGCAGCTACACGCTGTCTCCATTTGTGGATTTTTAGGACTATTTTACAACCTTTTTTAAAGATTTAAGTAAGAGCCATTCAAGTGTTCATGCTTTATTTTGTATTAATGTTGTTTTCTCACTCATCTCTAGGGGCGGTAAGGAGTGCGAGGGCGACCTGCAGTACTACCCGTTCCGCATGACCCCCTACCGGATGAAGGTGCAGGACACGGTGCACGCGGAGGACCAGTTCTGCTGCCTCCTGCTGGCCGAGAGAGTTCACTCCGGTTATGATGGTGAGAACAACTCCTGCTCCCCATGTTGATGAGGAATTCATCTTTGATTTATACTTTTAATTATATATATTTATCTGTACAGTCAACACATTTAGAAATGAATGTCGGATGTGGGGAAAGTATTATTATTGTTATTATTATTGTATTATTATTATTATTTTATTATTATGATTGTATTATTATTATTATTATTATTTTATTATTATTATTGTATTATTTTATTTTATTTTATTCTTATTATCAGAACCAAAATCAGAAATATATATTTGCTACGTTTGTTAGACACACAAAGAATTTGACTCACGGCTGGTGTGTACATTAGACAGATAAAAACAAAGCAATCAACAGTCAAAATAGTGCAAGAATTTAAACAGAAAATTTACAATGGTATAAGATTAAATTAAATTAAATTAATCGGGTCCCCATTACGACCCAAAGGTCGTCCATTATTCTGAAGTAGACACATATTTAGTTTGTACTCCTGCGGGCCGCTCATGACTTTAAAAGCGCTCTAAACTTAAAATAATGAACTTCTTTTCTCTTTCTTAAAGCGCCCAGAATCCCAACAGACAAGCGAATCTTCACCACCACGCACACTCCGAGCTGTCTGTTCCAGGATGTGGACGAGAGGTAAGCCGCTGGCCGGCGCCGGCGCCTTCGCCTCTCACTCCCTCAGTATTTGAGCTCAGAACATTCCGGAGACATCTTGCCGACTAACACAGCGACGTGTGTTTCTTGTCTGAATCAGGGCGGTTCCTCTCCTCGGGTACCTCCCCCAGGACCTGATCGGCACATCGATCCTCCTCCACCTCCATCCCAACGACCGGCCCGTTATGCTGGCCATTCACAAAAAGAGTGAGTCTCCAGAATGAGAATAGAGTCCGGTGTCTTCGCCAGAGATCCGCCCCCATCACGATTCCACTCTGATATTTTTGCCTTTCTTCAGTTCTCCAGTTCGCGGGTCAACCGTTTGACCACTCGTCCGTCCGCTTCTGCGCCCGCAACGGAGAATACATCGTTCTGGACACCAGCTGGTCCAGTTTCGTCAACCCCTGGAGTCGCAAAGTCTCCTTCGTCATCGGGAGACACAAAGTGTGCATGTGAGTGTTCCCGCCCTGCCTCTTCCCCCGGTGCTTTGCGAGGAAGGCGTTCGTGAATCTTGACGTGCCGATGTGCTTCCCGTCGCCCAGGGGTCCCGTGAATGAAGACGTCTTCGTCGGCCCGCTGCCCGCCGTCCGCGAGATGAAGACCACGGAGTCGGACATCCAGGAGATCACGGAGCAGATCCATCGGCTCCTGCTACAGGTGAGAGGGGATGGAGGACGCAGAGCATTGAGTATAGGAGAAGAAGTCTTGTTAACAGGGTTCGTACGGTCATGGAAAACCTGGAAAAGTCATGACATTTTAAAATGGTCGTTTCCAGGCCTGGAAAAGTCATGGAAAAAACTTAAATCATAAAAGTTTTGGAAAAGTCATGGACATTTGTTATGATCACATGTTCATTTACACCGAGTTTGAAATAAATAATATGTTTTTTAAAGAAAGATGCTCAAAATATAAGCCGGTGTACGCTCTCAATACGCAACATTTTCAAAAATGTTCATGTTTATACTGAGATTTCAGTTTTAGTCGTGGAAATTTGTTTTAAAGTCCTGGAAAAGTCATGGAAAAGTCATGGAAAAGTCATGGAAATCCATTGGACAAAATGTGTAAGAACCCTGCTATAGAAGAAGAAGTCTTGTTAACAGGGTTCTTACGGTCATGGAAAACCTGGAAAAGTCATGGAATTTAAAAATGTTTATTTCCAGGCCTGGAAAAGTCATGTAAAATATTTAAATCACAAACGTTTTGGAAAAGTCATGGAAGTTTGTTATATTCACTTGTTCATTTACGCCAAGTTTAAAATAATTCACATGTTTTTGAAAAGAAGACGCTCAAAATATAAGTCCAAACAGATTTGCACATAAAGGATAATAGTTTGATTAAAAGAATAAACATTTATAAGTGTTTCTAAGAATAAACATGTATAGTAATGCTTATTCTTTTAATCAAACTATTTTCACTCATTCATTTGTTTCATTTAAGGTGTATTGTATGCTTTGCAATTGTCATTGTATGAATACTGCTTTTTCAAAAAGTTTTCATGTACACACCGAGATTTCAGTTTGGTCGTGGAAATTTGGTTTAAAGTCCTGGAAAAGTCCTGGAATTCCACTGGTCAACATGTGTGCGAACCCTGTGTTAAAGTGACTGTAAATCCGAGAGGAGATGCTAATATATACGGCTGAACATCTCACAAACAAATACACGTTCACATTGAGAACACGTCATGGTGGATGTAGTCAAAAGCGCTCATCCTCCCCCCGTCTGCCTCTCCTCAGCCGGTCCTGAACAGCGGCTCCAGTGGCTACGGGAGTCTGAACAGAAACGATCTGGTGGGCATGAGCTCCTCCAGCGAGAGCCTCAACAACGGCAGCGGCAGCAAGATCCGGCCCGAGGAGGAGGAGGAGGAGGACGAGGAGGTGGAGGAAGTGGAAGTGGAGGAACTGGAAGTGGAAGTGGAGGAACTGGAAGTGAGCGGCAAAGCCAGAACGGTGAGTGAAGCTCCGGTAACTGTGCAATGTGTTCCATCATCACGACAGGGCAAGACACCGGCTTGTTGAACTGAAACACAACTAGAGCGGGCACTCGGTAGAGCGCATACCTTCACATGTCACAAGATCGGGCATTGAATTATGAACATGTTGGCTTTAGTTGCATGCCAATTGGATATAAATTGACCGTGCTATGGTAAAAAGAAGATTTTGACCTTTTCACGACCTTGACATTGACTTTTGAACCGGTCAATCCCAAAATATAATCAAATGCTCCCCGGATAATAACCAATCATCCCACCAAATTTCATGCGATTCGGTTTAAAACTTTTTTTGTTATGCTAGGAGCACTCATACAAATACATAAATAAATAAATACTCGGCGATCAAAACATAACCTTCCGCATTTTCAATGCGACGGTAATAACCAACCCACCCGATAGCTGTGGGACTAAAATGTCCTAAAAACCGAGTCTCGTGTCATTTCACAGCGGACCTTTCAAGAAATCTGTAAAGGAATTCACCTCCAGAAGACCCAGGAGCATCAAACTACCAAACACGACGTCAAGAAGAGCAGCAGCAGTAAGTCCAGCTCACGTTTGTTTGTGAATGGTTGAGAAAGAGAGAAGGCTTGTGTTTCTCGTGAGCCGCCCCTAACCCCGGCCCTCTCCAGTAGAGCCGCTCCAGAGGTCCAAAGACTCCCCCGCCCCCGTCCACTGGAAGCAGCCCGGCGCCCCGATGGAGGAGAGCAGGTCCTCCGCCCAGGAGGACTTCAACCACCCGAGCGTCTCGTCCTACCAGCAGATCAGCTGCCTGGACAGCGTCGTCAGGTACGGAGATACAGACGGCATTTAGAAGTAAAAGCATCCTGCAGAGAATATAATATAATATACACTACCGTTCAGAAGTTTGGGGTCACCGAGAACATGTTGTGTTTTCCATGAGAACTCACACTTTTATTTATTAAATGAATACAAGATTAATACAAAGTATAGTCAAGACATTGACGAGGTTATAAATAATGATTTTCATTGTAAATATTAATGTTGTTCTTCTTGTGGCTCAAAGGAAGGCCAGTTTTAGAGCTTCTCTCACCAGCATAACTGTTTTCAGCTGCGCTCACATAAAAAGGGTTTCAATGTCAAGGAATAATCTGTTTGTGGAAAATGCTAAATAAAAGTTATACACATTTGTTTTTTTAAGATTTTCAAGGGGGTTCTACCCCTCTGCTTGTCTTCTAAGGCAATAACACAATATACCACTAGAACATGGAGATGGGCCTCTACACACCTCTGTAGAGACTTCATTAAACAACAGAGAATAGTCATTTACCACATTAACTATGGAGAGAGAGTATTTCTGATTAATTTAATGTCATTTTCATTGGAAAAAACTGTGCTTGTTTTCTTTTTTCTAAGTGACCCCAAACTCATGAAATTGCATTTCTTATGGCGGCTCTGTCTAACTCGTGATGTTGTCGATTCCTGCAGGTACTTGGAGAGCTGCAATGTTCCCATCACCATGAAGAGGAAGTGCCAGTCTTCCTCGAACACCACATCCTCCTACTCGGACGAGGACAAACACAGAGGTCCTCACCGCATGCAGATGCCTGAAGGTACGTCCCCCCCCCCAAAAAAAAATCACCTCTCGTCACCTCATCATACAACGCTACGTCCTTCACACTTACTTCTCTCTCAGATTGCCAGTTCCTTGTCAGTACCTCTTGTTCTCTGGTCTCTTTGGCAGAACCAGCCTTGTTGAGGGATCAGTCTGCTCTCTCCGCTTTGGATGATCGAGACAAAACGTCCACGGCAGCGGGGGGCACTTCGCTGCCCCTGCCTGTCCCTAACAAACCAGAAAGCGTGGTGTCCATAACCAGCCAGTGTAGCTACAGTAGCACCATAGTGCATGTTGGGGACAAGAAAACTCAACCAGGTACAGTGCCGTAAAAAAAAAAATTAGCTTCCTACTTGGTTTCTTCTAATGTGGCGTATTTATCATACAAAGACATCAGATCTTCTCCCATAGCTCGGCGTTTAATCGGCATGAAAAAAAAACATCAAGATCGCCCATTTGAAAACGGTGGGCCGCTCCAAAAACACAATGAATCAGGTGTTTGTAATATTTGTAATAACCGCCGAAATATTCCGCTGAGACGCACGGCTGTAGATTTTCAAGCATCAGCTACTTTTTGAAGATCTGAAACTACTCAGTGTGACAAATATAAAGCGACAGAAGAAATCAGGACGGCGCAAATGGTTTTTCACAGCACTGTAAATACGACTGTCTTTTCTATGTGTGTCTGCGTGTGTGTGTGTGTCTGTCTGAGTGTGTGTGTGTGTGTGTGTGTGTGTGTGTGTGTGTGTGTGTGTTATAAGTGGATGCTTACAGCTTGTATCTCAAACACATGACAAAGTAACCTCTTCCCATTTCGCCACATTTGTAGTTTTTCGTGTTTTTGGGCCCTGTCCAAAATAGCAGCAGTGGTGGTGAAAAGATAATTTTTCAATTAAATGTAAAAACTGTTCCTATCCTAACAATCTTAGCGTTGCATCAAAGCAGAAATACAGTATTATTTTTCTCTCCTCTCTCCCCTCATGTTATGCTGTATTCTTCCATCCTGAGAAATAATTTCCCCTTGGGGATTAATAAAGTATCTATCTATCTATCTATCTATCTATCTATCTATCTATCTATCTATCTATCTATCTATCTATCTATCTATCTATCTATCTATCTATCTATCTACCTATCTATCTATCTTAAATAGAAATGTGATGAAAATGGACAGAATTGACTCAACTAAAATGATAAAATATGGATAATATAGTGTTTTGTCTCAACATCACTGGCTGACCTGACCATGTTATGAAGTGTATAGAAACATTTCACCACCTTGCAATATATTCATATGCATATATAATTTTTTTAAATATAATTGTTCAACAACTTTGAACCCCACTCGATTATTTAGAACGAAGAAGAAGAAAAAAATCCGTACAAATTGTTGTAAATTTAACACAAATATATAAAACACTACTATTTACTCTGTAAAGCGACTTTGAGTGACTTGAAAAGCGCTATATAAAATAAATGGTTATTATTATTATTATTTATTATTTCAAAAGCCACTGTGGTTGTTCTTGTCACCAGTGAGCGACCCAAGGTCCCACCCTGTGATGAGAGTATGTAGGTGAATATTACCCTGAGTAGGGGGTTCCCGTGGTATTCCTGTTAGCGCCCCTCCCCCGCTGTTGTTGTTGTCATTGTCCCTGCAAGTGCTAAACAGTTGTGTTACAGTATCCTCCACTTTGCATCTCTTTCCAGTCTGTTAAAGTCTTCCTCTCCTGTCACCCTCTGACATACAGAGATCATAGAGGATGTCCGCGGAACACGAGAGCCGCTAGTGTGCAGCCAGAGCTCCAGGGCTCCTCTTTCTGTTGTTTCCTACAAGAAAATGGGGTTGACCAAGCAGGTTTTGTTGGCTCACACGCAGAAGGAGGAGCAGAGCTTTCTGTATCACGTCCGAGAGCTCCGCGGACTCACGGCGCTCAAAGAGAACTACTCTCAGTACCTGGAACGCCAGAGGGAGCAGATCGCCAGCGACGGTACCTACTCCCCTCCGCACGATGCACGATGCACGATGCACCCCGCACCCCGACTCCATCGGCTCTGCCTGTCTGCTCGTGTCTGTATTACATTACATTACGTGTCATTTAGCAGACACTTTTATCACTGGCGTGTTCAGGGAGTGGCCTAGGGTGGCACGGGCCACCCCTGAAATCTGATTGGCCACCCCAAGTGCCACCCCAATATCTTAAAATATGATTGGCTGTATGCCCAGTCAGAGGCGGGCCACGGCACTGAATGTAAACTGCACTCTTGTTTAGAGCTGCAGTTCCTTCTCAAACCTGAGAGGCAGAGATGCGCTAAAGTAGTATGTCGACATACGTATGTATGTCGACATACTACTTTAGAGCCTTTTTTTAGGCGCTCCTGCTCACACCACTATCAAAAATGTCTGGACACGCCCCTGGCTTTTATCCAAAGCGACTTACAAGAAGTGCATTTCAACCTAGAGTACAAACTAAGAACAACAAGAATACAGAAAGTAACTTTTTCTCAACATAGTCAAACTACAAAAGTACCACAATAAGAGCTCTGTACACTGCCTAACGCCGTTTCCTCCTCCTCTCCGACCTCCAGCCGCCCCGGCCGCTCGATCCTCCAAGCATGGCGGGCCGACCGCGGAGCGCCACGCGCGGCGCGGCACGCGGCACCGCAAGACCAAGTCGAAGCGGGCCAAGCAGAACGAGTCCTCGGACAGCGCCGCGTCCCGCCACCGGGGGCAGCACCACGCGCGGCCCCGCCTCCCGAACCACGGCCTGAACCCGACCTCTTGGTCTCGCTCCGACACCTCGCAGTCCACCTTCCCCGCGGCCTACCCCTCCGTGATGCCGGGTTACCCCCTCCAGGTCTGCGCCGCGGCGCCGCGCGCAGACGCCGCCCTCCGGGGCTTTGGGGACAGTCGGGGCCCCCAGGCTCCTCCTCCCTGCCCCCCGCCCATCCACCCTGCGCCCTACCCCAGCCCGATGGTCGCCCCCATCGTGGCCCTGATGTTGCCCTTGCCCTACCCCCCCATGACCCCCGGGCTGCCCCCTCCGCCGCCGGTGTACCACGCGGCGCCCGGTGGCTTCCCCGCCCAGCTGCAGCCGTTCGCTCAGGCGGCCTATCCGGGGCCGGTGCCCTTCACGCCTCCTCCTCCCTTCGGTGTCCAGAACCAGTTCAACCCGCAGAACCACTTCGCCCTTCAAGCAGACTACCTGACCCCGTCCTTCTACTTCCCTTCGTGCTTGGAGACCTCGATGGCGCCCGTGATGGAGGGCCAGTCGTGCTCCTCCACGCCCCAGTTGGGAGGAGGAGGAGGAGGAGGAGGAGGAGGAGGAGGAGGAGGAGGAGGCGGAGGCGGCGGCCGGGCGTCTCCGCCCCTCTTCCAGTCCCGCTGCAGCACACCCCTCAACCTGCTGGACTTGGAGCTGTCTGTGGAGCGGCAGGACGCCACGGTGCTCTCCGCCGGAGGACAAGGGAACAACGGCGCCGAGAGGGAGAAACGAGCCAACGGCAACCCGGCCATGGAGAGGGAGCTGAAGCCGGTGAGCAAATAGAATAGAATAGAATAGAATAGAATAGATATATACTTTATTAATCCCCATTGGGAAATTTGTGGGCACAGTAGCACCAATAAACTAAACACACAATAATAAAATATAAATATTAGAAAGAAAGAAAAAGTGACTGTGAAATATAAAATACAAAATAAAATATATATATATATATATATATATATATATATATATATATATACACACAACATATATGCAAATACAGCAGTGTAAATTAAATTAAATATAGACAATGTGCAAAATGCAAAGTGTGTGTGTGTTATTGCACTAGTTTCTGGCAGGAGGTGCTTTGTTGTAGACTGTAGAGCCTCATAGCCGTCCGCAGGAAGAATGAACCGAACCTCTTCTTGTTTGCATGCCATGTGGAGTCAGTCTGGTTAAAATGTGGCTCAGTGTGTGAACTCATGATGTCTCTGTCCCTTCCACCCCTAGCCGTCCGTCAGCCTCCTCGGTCCGCCCGGGTCCTTGTACTGCGAGGCCTCGCCCCGCGCCTGCGAGCGCTCGTCTTGGGAGAAGGCGTGCTCTCGCCTGAGGGCTCGCAGCAAAGAGGTGAGCAAGTCTTCAGATCAGCGCCACACTCCTCCTGTCGGGTTACAGGGTTCGTACGGAAAACCTGGAAAAGTCATGGAATTTTAAAATGGTCATTTCCAGGTCTGGAAAAGTCATGGAGAAAACTTGAATCCTAAAAGTTTTGGAAAAGTCATGGAAATTTGTTATAATCACATTTATTTTCATTCATTCATTTACGCCGAGTTTGAAATAATTAACATATGTTCATGCTCAAAATATAAGCCGGCGTACGCTCTCAATACGCAACATTTTCTACAGTTATCATGTTTATATTCATGGAAATTTGGTTTAAATTCCTGGAAAAGTCCTGGAAAAGTCCTGGAAATCCATCGGTTAAAAATGTGTAAGAACCCTCGAGTTCCATCCTTTGGATTTTTGCAATTTCCCAATAGATCCGTCTACACAGATTTAAAAACTGGAGTTCCACTCAGACCACACAAACTTTCTCTTTCTGTCCTCTTTATCTAGGTAGGTTCACTGCAAGTCATGTGACAATCCATATTACAAAGCAGAAGCTTCATTAATTAGAATAAGGGAAAATACCTCAGAAAAAAAAAACACATTTCAATTTAACTGTAAAAAGCAAAACACTCATCTTAATCCGTGACAAAGCATTCTGACTATCTATATTATATTATCCCATTCCTCACAGGTTCCATACGTCAATTTCCACTGCGACAGTTTCTCTGTTTACCCTTTTAATTTTTTTTTTTAAATCTCTCATTTACCGTGACCCGTGCGTCCTGCAGGAGATGGAGGTCACGCTGTTTTTTAACAGTTTTGCTTTCGCTGTGTTTTTTCTGCAGGCGAGTTCACGCGGCGACGGGAACAACAGCGACGCAAACTCTTTGTCCAGCGGCATGTTGGACATCATCCTCCACGAAGACTCCTGCTCGGGCACCTCAGGGTCCATCGGCTGCGGGACGTCCAACAGCGGCACGTCCAACAGCGGCACGTCCAACAGCGGGACGTCTAACAGCGGCACGTCAGCCAGCGGGACCTCCGGCAGCGGGACAGGTGAGGACCTGAGGTTCGACCTCAGGGGAAGTTCAACTTGTTTGAGTATTTTATTCAGTTAATCAGATCAAATACAATACAATATTATCCTATATAATATACAAAAGAGAAAGACTGAAAAGGTATAGGCAGAAGCAAAAACTGCTTATAAATTCCTAAATTGAAATCAAAATAAATCTGAAAATGAATATAAAATAAAGAAAATAAAAAACAATAACAAACAAAATAGAAAACAACATATATTTATATATACTACCACATACATCTTCCATATTAATACTTCTCGTGGATGAATGAAAAGCTGAATGCAAGTAGCAGCGTGGAAGTAGTATTTTATTAGTATTTATATCAAGAGTGGTCAGAGCCAACTCCATTTGGAGTTATTAATAACCACGTGTTTACAAAAATGTGTCAGATAAGCACAGCATGAGTTTCAAAAGTATTAATGCCGAGCCATTTGGGTGTTTCAGGAAGCAACAACAGTAGTAGCTACTTTGGCAGCGTGGACTCCTCCCAGAACAGCAAGAAGGTCAAAGGTCACTCGAGCGGCAGCAAGGGAAGGCCCGTGGAGATGGACCAGAGGGAGCACCTACCCCTGCAGGACCCGCTGTGGCTGCTCACCGCCAACACCGACGACAAGGTCATGATGACCTATGAGTTGCCCTCGCGGTGAGTAGGAGGACAGGGGGCGGGGCCAGAGAGGAGGAGGGGAGGGGTGGGGGGGGGGGGGTGGCCCTGTAGGGAACCTCCTGTTGGATAGTTTATCAACCTTCTGTTTGTTATGGAGGGATAAGGGTCAGCATGCACCAAGAACAACAAACGACGCGTTTCCCTTTCGCAAATAATGGATGATGTGTGTGTGTGTGTGTGTGTGTGTGTGTGTGTTTGTGTGCGTGTGTGTGTGTGTGTGTGCAGCCAGGAGACAAAAAACATCAGGCAGGTGCGACGATAGCTTATCTGTCGCTATTTGAAAACAATGCAATGCCATCACTAGCTACTCCTCTCACTATCGCCGTCCTCAGAGCTGCTGTCTGTCTTCTGGCTGCACAAACATGTGGAGTCGCTGCTTCGTGTCCACCTAGGTTTGCACTGTGTTGTGTGTGGCAACACCTTGAGGCAGCAAATCACTAAATATACCAATAAGCCCTTTTGACTTCGAAACAAGGTTGCAGGAACAGTTTCTGACCACTAGGGGGCACCCTTACATTCACATATGCAGCAGGGAAGAGATTAGACTGAGCGCTTGCACATCGATCATTTTAATGACTTTTATAGTTTAATGTAATTCCAAAATGATTGTTTTCACCGTTAGTTATTATCCAGCATTAATAATAAATCGACTGGATGTCCTCCAGCCCGTCATAAAGCGCTGGCTGGGTAGAGTTTTAAATGTGTCTGTGTTTGTTGCATCTGCAGTGACATCCAAAGAGTGCTCCGAGAGGACCAAGAGCAGCTGAGGCTGCTGCAGAAGAATCAGCCTCGCTTTTCAGAGGAGCAGAAGAAGGAGCTGATGCAGGTCCACCCCTGGATTAAGAAGGGGGGGCTGCCCAAGGCGATAGACATCAAGGTACAAGGATCTTTATTTTTTAATTCTAGTTTGGCTTTCGAATGAAACATTTCCATCTGTTATTTGTTACCTTCGCATTGAAAATGCAGAAGGTAATGTTTTCGCCGCCGTGTATTTATTTATTTGTGAATATGTCCGTCCGTCCGTCAGTTACTCGTCTAAATCAGACAAAACTGAGCCGATTCTTATGAAACTTGGTGGGATGATTGGTCATGACCCAAGGAACAATCGATTAGTTTTTGGGAGTGATTGGGTCAAAGGTCAAGGTCACGAAAAGGTGAAAAACGTAAATTTGCGATATCTCGGTTCATTGGCATCCGATTTGCGTGAAACTAGTGCCAAATTGTTCATAATTCAATCTTGTGATATGCGAAGGTATGCGCTCTACCGAGTGCCCATTCTAGTTTGTATTATATTTTTTCTTTTGGCTTGAGATGTTTTCTTGAAAATAAAGGGGAAAAAAGATAAACATTCAAAGTACCTTTTTCTATGCGCCACCCCTCACGTTCTCATTGTGTCTGTGTCGCCCAGGGGTGCTCCTGTTGTGACGGCGCCTCAGTGGAAGCGGCGGCGGCGGCGGAGGACCAGCGAGACCTGGACATCGGCGACACGGAGACGGGGGAGGTCGGCTGCCCGCGGCGGCCCAGAGAGGAACCCTCTCACGCTCTCTCATGAGCGAGACTCCTTTACCGCTTTGGGATTTGCCCGAATGACTCACTGGTGTTGCATTCAGTCACTGAAACGAAAGTGAAAAGAAAGTGAGAGAGACCTGCGTCCAGCAGAGATCAGGCACCGACTCCGCAGCCGCATCCGTCCAACTCCTCGCTCGAGTAAAAGTAGCAAAAAAGACAAATAAAAGATCTCTCCCTCGTTAGATGAAGTGACGAGTACACGTTACTGATCCTTAGTCACGGTGGAGGCGGGAACACCTTTGAGACCGCACTGAGAAAAGGACAATCAAGCTGCATCTGCCCACCAACCCGTCACGCTGGAGTGTTTCTAAGACACATTTCCATTGTTCGAGCCGCCTGTGCCTAATGTTGCTGCTGCAGCAGTTTTTCATTCTTTATGAATATTTCCATGCAGCATTTGTATCGGTTCCAGCTGTGAAACTCGCCTCATTTAAAGAAACTGTTGATTGAATGCATTCCAGTGTGTGTGTGTGTGTGTGTGTGTGTGTGTGTGTGTGTAACTGCCTTTGACTGAGCATATTTTTTATATATATTTTTATATACACCAATTGTGTCTTTATGAAGAGATTTCTGTTTTTATTATTATTTATTTATGAAAAAACACGAAGCAGGACCAATATTATTATTTATTTTGTATGAGATCGTTGGGAAAAATCCCAACCTGGACTGTAGCTATACTCGAGAAGTATGTTGTTTTTCTCGTGACCGGTAAACATAAAGTAAGGAGAATATTGATGTTTCCCATGTTTTTAAAGTGTGCCACATAACACTTGAAATGTCCTGATGTCGCCCCTCGTAAATATGGAGCAGAGCCCCCTGAGCATATCCTGTGGAAGTGTCTGAAGCTCATTACCGTTTTGTGTGGTCACCTCAAATCAAAGTTTAGGGTTATTGCACTGGTATAAAGCAGTGCGGAGAGCTTTCCTTCACTTTGAAGCTGTGTGACGTCATGTGCGCTTCTCGGCCACTTGAAAATGTTCCTGAATTTGTCTTCCCGTTATTTGAACAGACGCTGACACCAATGCACCTTATTTCATTTGTTATTCCCACTGGTGAATGGTCTGTTTGCTTCATTGTTCTTGAAATAAAGTTATGCCGAATGGACGGACGGGTGGTGTGTTTTGATGCTTCACACACGTGCTGCTGCAGGCTGGAGGAGCGCTGCACATATTGCATGTTAGAGTCTACTTGAAACGACTTGGATACATATTGATCGTTTGCAGATCGATGCTTAACAAATGGGGAGATGGGAGAAATTGAAGAAATTGGAGAAATTTTGATATTGAGTGAATCGAGAATAAAATGATAAACAGCTGCTACAAGAAAGTCTTTACATGATAAATCTAGACCTGCTGTTTAAAAAAAACTATACAGGAGACGTTTCTTCTCCATTCTGGAGTCGTGACTTTCACCTTCCCGATGCAGACGGCCGTCTGTCCCCTGAGACAGCAGCTGCAATGAGATCTTCTGTGGTCCTCTGCAGACAGTCAGACCTCCAGTCCACGGCTCGGCGGGCCGGATCAAAGCGACCTCCCCCCTCCCCTAAACCCCCTAACCCCCCTAACCCCCCTCCACTGTTCACACCTGAACTACATTAACAAGCTGCCCTCCTGCAGCGGTCATTTGCACTTCTGGAGATCCGCAAATCCGGTTTGGTCCCCGCGCAGACTGACGGACTGGATCCAGGTCTGGAGGAGGAAGATCTCAGTGTTGTTAAAGAGTAAAAGTACTCGTAGTACTGCCACTGTGTACTTTCTTATAAATATATATATATACACATATATATATATATATATATATATATATATATATATATATATATATAGACACATATATGTATATATATACACACAGATATATATGTATATATACACAGATATATATATATATATATATATATATATATATATATATATATATATATATATATAAATATACATATATATATATATATACACATATATATATATATATATATATATATATATATACATATATATATATATATATATATATATATATATATATATATATATATAGACACATATATGTATATATATACACACAGATATATATATATATATATATATATATATATATATATATATATATATATATATATAATGTTATTGGCTACTAATTATTGCTGATGCATGACCTATAGGCAGCATTTTATGGGCTAACCTACAAAAAAACGTCTAAAAACAGTCCCTCTGAAATATGGTGAAGTGAACACATGGAAACAATAAAGCAGCTTGGCCAATGTTGTAGCTGGTCACGGTATAGATCCAATTAAGACTGTATAGTTTAATCTAATAAGTAATCATGTTTTAGTTAAAGAATCTGCAAAGTAACTTATAAAGCTGTCAGATAAATGATGAAAAACACTTTTGCCTTGAAATGTATAGTGGGCCTGGAATACAGAAGCATCAAACAGCCACGCGGAGCACCAGTAATGCTAAGTGGAGGCTCGACAGTGTAATCACATGCTCAGCGTATTAATCCTTTTTCTTGTGGTTTCACCCAAAGCATGGGTAAGACCGCGTCAGAAGTTACACTTGGAGCCATCTAACTAGAAATAGACTAAGAGTGAGTTTGGGATGGCTGCCTTTGCATATTCAAAGTGGTAGCAGCCGACGGCGGCGGCCCTCAGCATGCAGGGCCTCAGAGGACGCAGGCATGCAAAGAGCCATGCACATTTATTTGGGACTACTATAGGATTGTGTGTACAGCGTTTTAACAGTAATTGTATACCTTAATCGGTGTCTTCCAGTACAATATTTGGGGAAACTGATAACCTTTGTTAGTCAAGAGCCTACACTTCCATGGCAAGTTATTTGTTGCCGCGTCATCTAAAAACTTACATCAAAAAAGCTGAAGTCAAGTGGAGTTATAAAATCCATTTGTCAACTTCCAACTAGGCCTATATAAGGAGCGAGGGAATTACTCATTTCACACCTTACAAATGCCTACGATGTGCTGAGGGATCTTGGAGAGAGTGGTGAGAGAGAGAGAGAGCACACACACGGCCCACAATTGCAGAGTAATAACTAACATCCTGACAACAGCCGTGGGCGGCTGTCTAGTGGGATCCTTGTGTGTGAAATGCGATTTCTTTTCAAGAAGCAGAACACATGCAATTTAAAAGCCAAAAAAGGTATTTATTCAAAAGTTGTAACTTAGGCAAATCAGATGAGGTAGCCTACTAAAAAAAATAATAATTGGACACGTATAAATACAAAGTTAAAAGACATCCTAAATACAAAATAATTTACACACAACTAATAATGCATTCCTAGTGGGACAGCTATCTTCTATACAGTCCATTCATATTCAACAAGTAAATATTTACATATGCATTTATCCCTTCACTGAAGGCAGGCCCATAAGACCAATACACTTCCACATGAAGACCCTACAAGTCTTTGACTTCTGACAAGCAGATTTAATTACATACTTTATTTATTAAATACATTTTAGCTTTATTGTAAGCTAAAATACAACCATCCCCACGCTCCCCCCACACACACACTAATTACACAAAGAGCTTTTCAGATGCCTTCTAACAAAGTTGTCACCTCAGCAGTGTTATTATCATGTACTGAGGCCTACCCCCACGCGACACCCTACCGCAGTAAAGAAGCTAGTGTCATTTAAAAACATGCCTTTTTGTTTGTTTGACATGATCTACCACGGCCTCCACATTGACTTGGAGTAAGCGGAGGAAGGCGAGAGCAACGCATCCGGGCAGTCGGCCTCCTCCGAGGAGGAAACGTGGCTCTGCTCCGAGTACGTGTCGTCCAGGTCGGAGCAGAGGTCGTCGCTGGACGGGGACGCGAGAGCCGCGCACATGCTCTCCGACCAAGTGCTGTTGTTTCCGGGGCTGTCTGGCGCCGCGTCCCCCAGCAGCTCCCGGAGGCCGTGCTCGTCGTTCAGGGGCATGCTCTCGAGGAGGTGGTTCAGCAGCTCCGCGGCCACCGTCTGGTCGATGCCGGGGCAGCTGGACACGAACGTGTGCACGTCGTGCATACACTGGATGTAGCCGGCGGCGAAACGCTCGCACGCCTCCCGGTTCACGGCGTCCACTTCTGTGGAAAGATGGAGTCAAAAAAAAAAAAAAACGACCGTTAGCTCATGGAGACGGGGGGGGGGGAAGGGGGGGGCAGCAGAACCTCACATTTCCAACCGTCGGCCTTCTGATTGGCTGAGCCGCGGCTGAAGACGCACACGCGCACCTGTGGCCGCAGCAATTAATTAGGAGATTAATGCGCCAACCGTCGCGTATTAACGTTATATTGTCGGGCGGAATGACGCCGTGCCAATTACCTCACGGTTTAACATTTGTTTGTGAATGATTAAATATATAATACACCGTTGTTTCACGGCGGTATACTCTCGTAAATGGGAAGGCGAGACATGTACCTTGAGCCCGGCTCTGCAGGACGCCCTCCACTCGTTTCACTGTCATCTCCAGCACTTCGGCATTCTCCATCTTTGATTGCAGCTGCAGCGGGTGAAATAAAGCGTTAAGTCCCAAGCTCTGGCAACACAGGCTCGCCAAAGTAACACCGGTGCAGCTGATGTTGAAACAACACACAGAGCAGGGGCCTAATACACACACGCAGAGCAGCCTGACTTACGTCTGCATCCGCCATGAGAACTCTGAGTTCTTGTAAACTTTCATTGATGCGAGCCCTTCTTTTCCTTTCCACCAGAGGTTTCCTCATCTGCCAAAATAGGAAGGAGAACGAAGTTACTTCGTCAGCTATCGGCCGAGTCGAACACGGGGCATCTCGGCGTTTAGCGCCCTCACCTTTCTGTCAGATCGGACTCCACCGCAGTCATCACCTCCGTCCGCTTCGTCTGCGTCGTTACGGATGGGGGCCATGTTGGTGAAAGTTTAACCCGGGCGCTGCCAGAAACCAAACCGGGCTGCAGGTCGGCGTGTAATCCCGGGAGCCGTTACAGCTCGTCAATGGGACAGATGGCCGGGCGATCCCAGCGGCCAACAAAGCGTGCAGAAAGACGGGGCTCCTCAGTGCGGCTCCGAGGGGGCATGCACTCCGTATATATGACGGCTCATTTACATATGAATGGGGGATCGGAGACCAGACCCGGGGCGCGCGAGGCGCGTACCCGCGAGTCACCGGCGGTCACGTCGGCTTTTGTCCCCAACTTCACTCAGAACCTTACTTTACTTCAATATTAAAAACATGAATTCTTCAGTTCTACATTAATTGCTCTGAAATTATATTATAACCCATTATAACCAGGTGATTTCAGAGTCTCAAACCAAACTTCAAACACCCCCTCAACATGTACTTCCTAATGTTAATATTCTTAAGCACTCTCTTGTAATGTGTGACACCACTATCTATCTGCTACTTCTCACTTTGCATCATTAGTGAGCTGGGCTCATGTCATGCTTGATTGTGAGCCATCAGTGCACCTCTGAGGATTAGTGCTCCACTCTGTGTAAAAAAACGACTAATGTGATTTGGACTCGATGAGCCATTTGTGAAGTTTACATGTGTTAAGAGGCCTCTCAAAATGAACCAGCATCCTAAAACAGTGCTGCCACACAGAAAAAAGAGATCTTCCCTGTATTTGAACGTTTTCATTGTCAATTCTGGCATAATTAAAGCTAGTAATGTTTTCCAACACTTTCTTTAGGTTGTGAATCATATGAACACACTCTCTCTCTCTTGGCTGTGTGCATGCCTGCACATTTGCATGGGTTGTGTAATGACGTTTGGTTTGCAGTGATCCACTGTTACAGCTGTATTGTTGCAGTGACCTGCTGATAGTTTGGCTTTTTAATTTTCTGAAATGTGTCTTTAGTTATTTAGATTATCTACATCACTAACATCTTTGTAACCACACTTGTACAATGTGTGTTAGGTCATCTTACATGTTTATACTTTTACATTATTAAATGCTTAAGTTGCATTGCATTATATTCTACTATAAATTACACTATACATTAAATATTCAAACCTAAAGTACACATTGTACTATCACAAATCGTACAGTACACAGTGTACTAATGTTCAATAATGTATGCAAACAGTTATTATTACTATTATTAGTATGATCATCATTACCACTAATTATAATGATCAGTCGTAGTGACATAGAGCTAACTTTGCAGTCTGGTATCTGGCTGAGAGTTTGATACAACCCTCCATTTCCGGATGATAGTGTCGAGAATAGTAGATGCAGCTTTAAATAAAATACGGAAAGCGCTACCATATCGGGCAATTGCCTTCACAATAAGGGCACACTGTAGTCTTATATCAGCAAACCGGAGATTAAAATAGTTTATGTCCCCCTAAAACAAATTTAAACAGTCAACTATATGTATGTATTTACCAAAGAGCCCACAAACTGCGTATTATGCATAACATTGAATTTTCGAGCCGAACCCGAACTCTTATTTTGACAGCGGCGAGGCGCCTTTTCCCGGAGACCCACACAATGCTTGTTCGTCAGAGCGACGCGGTTCTGAGGTCACTGATCCCCGGGGGCGAGACTGCTCCGCCGATATATAATCTTCCCGGCTCGGTGGATGGAACCAGCGCACTGAGCACCAGCTGACGAGATAAAGCAAACAAGCAAACAAACATGGTGAAGATATCTTTCCAGACAGTTTCGGCGCAGAAGCCTGAAAAAGAGATCGATGAAGACAAGATCATTATACCCCAGGCTCACGTGAGTTGTCACTCTTTGTTTCTCTTTTCTTTTGTGTTGACCCATTTGTCCTGTGTCTCGGTAGAGCATTAGGAGACATGCACATGTAATGACTGCGTAGATTAACGCTCATTTGATCGAAGCTGTATTGTTTGATCACTGCATCTTCATGTCACTTATTGCTGGGATTGCTGGGATTTTAATCTGGTAATTTATGACCTATTTATCGATGCATTCAACCTTGTTTTCAAACGTAAAATATGATGCAGGTGCATTTTTTTAATTAGTTTTTTTTTAATGCTATTGAATGGTTGACAATGACTATATAGTGCAGTTTATTGTAATACATATTAGCTTAGGACAATATTTTTGAATTGAAAAATAAAAATAATGGAAAAGACCCATCTCAGCCTGGGGATGTTGACATTACGTCACCTTGGCCGTGGCGAGGACACACTGCAGATGGCTCTCCTGTAATTGTGCCATCAGCAGAATATCACACACGTCATCTAAATGGTTCATACGTGCATGTAATATAAATATAAGTATTTATGTTAAAGTAAAATCTTCCCTTTAGTTAGAATATGCCGTAGTCGTGCACATAGCCTCGTTTCTGTCGACAGAACCGTAGTAGAACCACTGCACCAGTTAAGTGGCGTCACGAGACGTAGTACCACAGGGGTCCTGCAGGTGGCGCCCGAGAAACTCTGAGTCTGTGGTTGAGAGTAAAAATCCAGGTTTAATGTGTGTTATTTATGAACAGTGTACAAGATCTGAAGCTGTTTACGTATCAAAAGTGGCATTATAAAAATTCAGGACATTAATCTGAGCAAAAATACGGACAAAAAGCTGTTTGTCCGTCAGTATTCCTGCATCCTGCAGCCGAGTTATTTTCTGCAACCTATATGGCATACCCCAAATCCTGAGCTTTTAGTCTCTAATTCTCAAACAGGACTCAACCGGTATTTTTAACCACATTAAAATAACTGCTCTAAAGTAAATAGATATATTCATAGTTTGTTGTGCATGATGTTGGCATTGTTATGGGATTGTAGCGTGATTTAAACCTAAATTAAACGCCTAGTCGTGTCACAAGAAGTCCTCTCCTTCTCAGCCCACACATAATTAGATATCTGGCACACAATGGATGTACGGCTGTCTCAGCCTCCTCCTTTCACCCATCACACTGGACACAATGAATACCAATTTGTGACGCATCCATCGCTTCCGCTTCTTGTTACGTCAGCAGAAGAACAAGACGTGACTTAACGGGCGGGATGGATTGTGACAGGCTGCCACAGTAGACGTCAGAGCCGATGTGTGTAGATCTATTCACGCGACCGCCTCCGCGGAGGGACTCCTCCACGCAATTCCATTGGCTTCGACGCTCGCCGAGGGCGCAAGGGAACTAACAAATATGGAGCGTGGAAGTAGGACTCCAAGAATAGACCCAGACGGCCACGTGCCAGCATCTTCGTCAGAGCCTGGCACAATCTGTTCTCCCTGCTTCCGCTCACCATGGCAACAGTAGTAGAGAGAGTCAGCAGACTGTGGGTGGGCATCTAGTCCGTCCTACGTCTCTCAGATCTCCTCCCCTGACTGACGACTTTGCAAAACACCTCCCGTCCGAATTAACGAGCGTTCCGTTTTCGTCTCGGAGCATGGAAGTGTGAGAGGACATCGCGTCCACTGATACGCCATCGTAGACGGGGATGGGATTCGTATCACGTTAACTACCGAGCCAGTTCGTCTCCTTGAGTAGCTTCAGAGTTAGATGGAGAAAGAAAAGACAAAAAACATCAAATATTTACACAGCATTCTGTTGCCCTGCATCATTAAAACTGAATTACAATCAAACAAAAAAGGAAAAGACTGATTTTTCACACAAAATATAGAAAACCTGGCATGTTCTTGGCATGCTTGGTCACCTTATGTTGTGGAAACGTCGGGGACAATGTGATGCCGTCATGTCCAAAGATACAGGTTTACGTCTTGGCGAACCGACCTGTAACCACGCGCTCGTCTCTTTCTCTTCACAGGGGCAGCTGGTTCTTCCCATCAGGCACAAAAAGCCGTTTCCAGCCGGCCTGTGCTGCCTCACCTTCGGCCTGGTGGTCTTCATGTCGGGCCTGGTGCTGTCCTCCATCTACGTCTATCGCTACTACTTCATACCTCAGGTTGGTTCATTCTCCCTTTTCCTGAGATTATATTCTGACCCCAGTGGCACAAATATATTAAAAATATATATATACGACCTAAAGTGACGCGCTAATTTAGCTCTATTGCCCCTCCCCCCCTATCAGCAGATCCCAGAGGACAGCTTGTTCCACTGCCGGGTGGTCTACGAGGACTCGGTGTACGCTCCTCTGAGGGGGCGGCAGGAGCTGGAGGAGAACGTCGGCATCTACCTCGACGACAACTACGAGCAGATCAGTGTCCCCGTGCCGCACTTCGGAGGCAGCGACCCCGCCGACATCATCCACGACTTCCAGAGGGTAGGTCGACGCCGCCGCCGCCACCGCTCGTCAACCGCGTCGCTCTCGTCGCTGTTCGCGTTTCCATCGTCGACGAGGTTGTGACCTTGTTTTTTTAATTGATTTTCAGGGCCTCACGGCTTATTACGACATCGCCCTGGACAAATGCTACATCACGGAGCTCAACACGACCTTGGTGATGCCTCCGCGCAGCCTGTGGGAGCTGCTCGTCAACGTCAAGGTGAGGCGGCCCGTCCTCTGCCGAGGTCGAGGCACCGCTCGCAGATGAATGACACAGCCCCCCCCCCCCCCCCCCCGCCTTCCGACTGAGTGATTCATTCAGTGTTTTCTCTGCCAACAGAGAGGGACGTACCTTCCTCAGACTTACATCATCCAGGAGGAGATGATGGTGACCGGGAGGGTGAGGAACATGAGGCAGCTGGGCCCCTTCATCCACAGACTCTGCTACGGCAAAGAGACCTACCGCCTGAGGCGCCGCAGTCAGCACCGACGTGAGTGCTCCCGTCCACTTCCTGTTTACAATCCGCTCGGGCAATTAGAGACGCTGAATGACGAGGGATGGGTCACCGCTGCGAATTCAATAACATTTTCAATTCAGTTTATTTGTATAGCGCAATTTAAAAAATTACAAATTTGTCTCGGAGTGCTTTACAATCAGGAGGAACTCCCAAATATATATATTCAGGGGGAAAAAAGGGAAGAAACCTTCAGGAGAGCAACAGAGGAGGACTCCTCTCCTGGATGGACTGAACAATATATGTCATGTGACCAGAAGGACAGATTTAGAGTTAAAATACATTCAACCAAATAGGGGCTTCCTAGTGGATGATTCTGAAGTCATGCAGCCTGGTGAAGATGCCAGTGTGTGTGTGTGTGTGTGTGTGTGTGTGTGTGTGTGTGGGCGCAGCCCGGGAACTTCCTGCTGAGTGAGTCAGCGGTAGTGCGGCGTCCACACGCCACGGGGGCGGCGTTGCTCTTCGGCGATATCTCTGGCGCTTTTAGATGGTGCGAGAGACGTGACGCAGCCCGCTTCTCCTCAGCTCATAGATGGAAGTGCTCATATATGGACAATGCGGGCTTCGTTTTAAATAATACCTCCGAAGCAAACCTTGACCGCTTGAGCGCTTCTCTAAACTCGTCTCCTTTTTTGCTTCCTTCTTCCTCCTCGCAGGCATCGAGAGGCGCGACGTGAAGAGGTGCCACAGCATCCGCCACTTCGAGAACACCTTCGTGGTGGAGACCGTCATCTGCGACCGCTTCTGAATCCGAAGGGGGAAATAACAGCCATCCAACTCTGAAACCATACCTCTGGAATTCTTTAGGCTTGTAACTGCACTTTAAGAGCAAGTGTCCGTCCAACAGTTTGACTTTCTGTGTGTTTTTGTCTCGAGTTTGGAATTATTATTTTTTTTATCGTCCGACGTCTTTTTATATTCTCGGTCTGCGTGTCGGATGACGTCATACACGCGTTGGGATATATCTGTAGCTTGTCGAGCGGTAAACGATGTTAATGTGCGTCAGTTTGTTACATCAGACTGAGACATGATGGGATTTATTTTAGGATTGTCCTTATTGTTACCCGGTAACCCAAGTGCACTGTGGGTAATGGAACGGATACATTGAAGCTGCTTGCACGGTGCACTCGCGTTAATATCGGTTTCTTTGTCGTTTTTTGTTTTGAATGTCATGAAAAGGCGAAACATACCTCATGTACATTAGATGTTTCTTTGCTGGTTTGTATCATTAGTGAAGGATGTATATAACTTTGATTGTTCCTAAGCAATATATATATATATATATATATATATATATATATATATATATATATATATATATATATATACTGTACATTGATTTCCTTCTGGAGCTCATATACATGCATAGACTTTTATCTGAAATCCACTCGTTTTGTCTCTTTATTTATTCCTTTGGTATCACACTTGACTACTCCGTGGATATAATGGCTTTAGACTGTAATTAGTAGCAGTGCTTCAGAGGGACAGAAGGAACCAAAGTCTGCTGTCAGAGATGCTTCGTGTTAAGGATATATGAAATATTTAGAAAGAGTGCTTTTTTGTCTAGATCACTTACTGTAGATGATATCGAAGACTAAAGCGTTGTCCTGCTCTTCCTCCTCTTCCTCCTCTTCACTTGGATTGTGCCTGTTGTCTCCAGTCCGTCCTATTCTGGCATTCTGATCTCTACCATGTAAAACTTGGAGCGAATAAGCCGGGACATGTGCTCCTATTTCACTGTCCTGGATACTTTTAATTCACTGTACAGTTGAATCTTCTTGTAATATCTTTGCTGCTTTACCAATAAATTATCAAACTTTTTTGTGCGTTGAATTTTCACATTTTTTAATCATACACGACGTGAATATGGAACATATAGGGTGGAATAGTGGTTGATTATTCCAATGTGCACTTTGAAGTAAGACATATAGTCGTTATAAAGTAGTATAAAATATCCCAGTCTTAAAGTAACTGGGACCAACTCAGCGCCCTGACCCTCTTGGGCCCGCGACACATTTATTATCACTTTCTATAACACGTAAAACTGCCGAGTCATGGTGAACGTGACACATCACAAGATGATGATTTATTGTGGTAAGTTTTATTTCCCTTTAAAGTGGAAGTGGAAGATTTGGTTGAAAATGGTATGTCATGCAGAAAATTGAGAAAAGTTGAGTGAAGTAATAATTTCTGTAACTTTCCTCACGACGAGCCACGCGTCGAGTCTGTAAAGAACAGACTTCATGTGGTCCACAGACGATACATATCCACGTCATTAAGTTGTTATCTTACTTTATTTTGCAGACACATTTCACAGAAACAGACATTAAAGGAAACGGCCCCGAGTGGAGCAGACGCAGGGCGAAGGAAGTCAACAGGGAGGAGACGAGTGCACATGTATCGAGAAGTGATGAACTAAATCAAAACATGGAAGTCTTAAAATAAAAACGTTTTGTACAATAACAACTGGATTAATAGACACAACATCCCGTCACCACCAGGTCTGTTCCACATCGCGGTGTGGCGTGCTGACGGGTAACTTCCCCCTCGGCTCTGACGCTCACAGCAATTAAATGTTCTGAACACACTAACATCACAACAGTCTATACACAGGGCAGGCTGTCACAGCTGGCTTTGAACCAGTTAACCCTCCTGTTACATTTAGGGTCCATTTGAGCTCATTCAATGTTTAACGTCAATGTTCTTTGGGGTCAATTTGAACCCAGGCTGTTTTTCACTGTGTCAAACATATAAGAAATATCAACTTTTTTATATATTTAAAAGGGCTGTTTAGGTCGTCAACAAACAAACGTAAAGTGACACTTAAACTTGGGAAACAATATTAATTCTAATAATTTTCTGGAGGTTTTAATTGCTGGGGTCAAATTGATCCCGAGGGTAAAATATGTTAGAAAATGTGAAGTAACAGGAGGGTTAATAATATTATTGCACATTTGAAGCTACATTGTAAAACGATGTGTTAAAAAATATGTCATCATGAAAAATGCATGTTCTATATTTAATAAATATGTATACGTATATATAGTGGGCGAAATCTATTTAAGAAAGAATAAAGGAAAATGTTTGGTAGACAAATGTAACTTCTCTCCACAAAAAGGAAACACTTGGATGGGTTGAATATATTTTTGAAGCTATATTCACAGTTTACTTAGAAATCAGTGAAGATGAAGTTACTTGTAAGATATATTCCCTAAAATGTGTTGAAGAACCAACTCACGGTAAACAATGTCAATAACTAGTAGTATCAAATTAGGTTGACAACAATCTGTTGTCAACGAGCTATCATTTATAACTAATTATCAATGAATAATAATGGATTACATTCATGTACTGTCAGCGATTACATTCTTCTTTTTTTTTTTTTTTTTTTATGGGTTGCTTTAACTTTTAATCGGTTTTATTTGTTTTTACTATCTGTGTGGCACTCTGAGATTCTTGAAGGAAGAGTGTGATAAAATTATTATTATTACTATTATTATTATGTGTTTTCACATTTCAACTGGTTGGTGTTTCCATATTAGGTAAGTAAATAAAATATGTACATTTATGGTTTCATTTACTTACTGCTCAGATCGTTTACATGTTCAAATTGACTTTATTTATTCTACATTTCATAGACGACATGCCATCAAACCAACTGGCTCCAAAGTGAATCTGCGTCTCTGGTTTGTGCCTCTGACTTCCGGAGTCAACACAGCCGACTGCAAAGCTCCGCGAGGATTCATTGGCGTCAGATCTGACTGCGTGTGGAAATGACTCTGAAGCCATCGCTCAATGCGGGTAGCGGGGCTCTCGGAGGTCACGGAGGTCACGGAGGTCACGGAGGTCACGGAGCTCACGGAGGCGTCTTCCGGCTTCCTGCCACTGGAACGCATCACGTATCCGAGCTCCCTCTCCCCTCAGCCTGAATCTCAAGCGTTGTGGTTAAATGAGATGCCACTGGGACCCTCTTGCTGCAGCATCCCCGTCTTCCCCTTCACGGCCCCTCTAGAACTCACAAAGCCAGACGTCCCGCCGGCCTCCGGAGCACCGCCGTACATGTCACCAGCAGCACGCGTGTGCTCAGAGCTCCGAGGTGCTGTTGGTGGCTCCTCTCTTGCTGCCCATGGATATCCTGAAGCCGTGCTTGGGGCTCCTCACCTCGTGGGCGATGAAGTAGTAGCACAGGGCGTCCAGGCAGCAGGTGATGTTGGAGAGGCACATCGTCGTCTGCACCAACAGGCTGATCCTGGTCTTGCTGCCGCAGTCTTCGATCATCCCCTGGTGCACCTGGACATGTGTGGAGGGTCACACGCAGAGGACAGAGCAGCGTTAGTCTCGGCTCACAGTAACGCGAGAGGGGTGCAGCTGGTCTTCAGGCTTTTTGAAGACCACCTCTTCCTGCCAGGTCAACGTCAGGGATTAGCTTGGACTAGTTTCTATTAAATCTATTTATGTCTTGGCTCCCAGGATCTTTTATAATTGTATAGAGGCTTTTTTATGTGGCTGAAATAGAACGGTCAAAGGAGATATGTTTAAAACTGACAATGAATAAACAGAGTAGGCTTTGTCACTGAAAATGCTGCTTACTGCTATCTTTGTATATTTATATATATATATATATATATATATATATATATATGTATATACAAATATACATATATATGTATACACATATATATTTATAAATATATGTATATACAAATATACATATATATATATATATATATTTATATATATATACAAATATACATATATATATATAAAAATATACATATATATATTTATATATGTATATAAAAATATACATACATATACACATATATATATATATATGTATATACATATATACATATATATATACTGATTTATATATATATATATATATATATATATATATATATATATATGTATACAAATATACAAATTTGCGGATGAAGATTGTCGTTGTGATCAAAACCTCCAGGCCGCCGTCTAAATGCCCTTCAGAGTCCCGTCGGCTCCGGGTGAACGTGGGCGTGTCTCACCAGGAACTGCAGCAGGATGCCCAGGTGGCTCGGCGTGAAGGGCAGCAGGAAGGCGCTCAGGCTGCTGAAGATGATCTTCACGCAGGCCCGGCTCTGGGCGCTGCGCTGGCCGGACCGCCGGAGGGCCCAGATGGTCCGGGCCGAGCAGTACACCACCACCAGCGCGGGCCCCAGGAACCCGAACACCAGCAGGCAGATGACGATCGGAGGGCTCCATCCTTTCTCCGAGAAGCGGTGGAAGCAGTGGAAGTCCGTCTGCTTGACCTCCCTGAGGCGAGAGGTGGTCCAGGAGACCGCGGTCAGCACCAGCGCCCACACCCCGATGCAGGTGCCCAGGGCCGCTTTGGGCGACCGCAGCTGCTTGGCTCTGAACGGGTGGCAGATGGCGCCCCAGCGGTCCACCGCGATGCACATGATGGTGTAGATGCTGCCATATATCCCGCAGAAATACAGGCTCTCCAGCACCGAGCAGAGGGGCTGCAGGTAGGCGGGCCACAGGTAGTTGGCGGCGTACATCTTGAAGGGGAGCGGGAAGAGGAGGAGCATGTCCATCAGAGCCAGGCTGGTCATGTAGATGGTCGACTCGGTCCATTTGCGCAGGAAGACGCAGAACACCAGGAGCGCCGCGGCGTTCAGGACCGAGCCGAACAGGAAGATGGGGATGTAGATGGCCAGCTCCAGGTATCGCATCAGGTGGTCCACCGCTTCCAGGGAACAGTTGCTCGTCATGGCGTCGCTGCTGCTGCAAGGGCAATAGATTGATTTGATTTACTCTTTGTATATAAGAATAAAGACACACGCACACAGCGCCCAGCCGCGTGAAACCTCTGCGGAGGAAACGGGGAACTTGTTTCTGTGTCTGCATCAGATCTAAGGACATACATCCTATTGGTTTGAATCACATTGCTCGCGACTGTATTTCTCCATGTAATTAATTAATAAGTCAAGTGTAGGCTGAAATACATTGTTGAGGGATTCCCTCGTTTCATTTCATTTAGATATGCATGGATACAAAGTGCTCTCGCCTTTAATCCAACACACGTGAAGAGTTCCTGAAGGATCTGAGGCTTCCGGGATTTCAACTCAATTTAATACGACTCTAACTTTTGAACATTATCAATGAAAGTCTGGCTGGTGATTTAATTACACTACCGTTCAAAAGTTTGGGGTCACCGAGACAATGTTGTGTTTTCCATGAAAACTCACACTTTTATTTATTATAGGAATACAAGATTAATACAAAATGTATTCAAGACATTAACAAGGTTATACATAATGATTTTCATTGTAAATATTAATGTTGTTCTTCAAACTTGTGGCTCAAAGTAAGGCCAGTTTTAGAGCTTCTCTCACCAGCATAACTGTTTTCAGCTGCGCTCACATAAAAAGGGTTTCAATGTTAAGGAATAATCTGTTTGTGGAAAATGCAAAATAAAAAGTTATTTAAAAAAAGGGTTCAAGGGGGTTCTACCCCTCTACTAGTCTTCTAAGGCAATAACACAATGTACCACTAGAACATGGAGATGGGCCTCTACACACCTCTGGAGAGACTTCATTAACACCAGAGAATAGTCATTTACCACATTAACTATGTAGAGTGTATTTCTGATTAATTTAATGTCATTTGCAATGGAAAAAACAGTGCTTTCTTTTCTTTTTTCGAAGTGACCCCAAACTTTTGAACGGCAGTGTACATAAACAAAAGAGCTGGCGTGCCAACATTTAAATGCAACACTAATCTGACATTTTCTTATGTGTGTTGTGCAGTTTAGTGAGTGTGAGTGTGGTCGCTCTCTTACCTCACGGATGCCAGTCAGTGGAACGTTCAGACTGACTGACTGACTGTCTGTCTGACTGGCTGTCTGTCTGACTGCTCGATGCCAGACACACTTCTGCTTTCTCTACTTTGCTGTTTCATCACCACTTCCTGATTCGTGCCAAGCATCACGCCTTTGTCTTTGGATGTGTGTCATCGGCATTTACGATCGAGGCTACGTCGCTCTGCTTTTTAATGAAATGTGGAGACGGGATCGCTGATAGAGGCGCTGATAAAGAAGGTTACGGTTGTGATGTAGGGCTCACATCTCCCACTGGTGAGGTCACTCCCACCCGGGCTCTGTCCACCGGCTCCCTGTGCGTCTCAGAATGTAATTCAAGATGTCACAGATCATTTCTGGGTCCGGCCCCCAGCTCTGGCAGAGAGAGCAGCTTCTGAAGGTGCTTCTGCCATCAGGACCCTCTGCTTTCAACCCCCCCCCCCCCCCCCCCCACGAGGAGATCAGGCTCACACAATCATTGGTCAACTTAAAACCTTCAGACTGCCGTCCATGGGATGTTATCTTTTTACTGCTTTTTGTTGCTTTTATATATACTTTTTATTTCTTTCATTGCATTTTCTCTACATTTGGATGCATTACATTTTTTTTATTGAAGAGTTAATTTCTGGTTAAATTCTACCTTTGTTTTTTTGTCTCGTCTAGACAAAATTATGATAAGAAAACACAATAATTAGAACTGAAACAATGATTTTTCTCTGATTTGTATCATTTAGTTTGAGCTCCACATTCAAAGACAGCCTCTTGGGTTTAAGGGCATCCTTCTGCTGGGTTTCCTTTTCGCAAAGAGTGATTAATTCATCAAAAAATAATCATTAAAACTAAACGGTAATTTAAATAATCATTATTTGCAATAATAATAATAGCAAAACAAAACAATAAAGACAACATTCCTCCAGAATGATTGACATGAGCCCCGGAGGTTTCTGATCTGAAGCCGACAGGCTCACGATGACGTGCAGATGTTGACAGATGTGATCGCACCGGTCACCGTGTTGTGCGGTTGGATTCACTCAGACTGGATCATCCGTCTTTACATGTTGTGATCGTCGTGATGTATGGACAGACTCGTGTGCTTATAGTTCCTTTTCATCTCTTCATCATGTATACATCTAGCATGGGGGCTGCTGTGGTGTGTATAGTAGTCCTGCTAATGAGTGAGTGTGTGTGTGTGTGTGTGTGTGTGTGTGTGTGTGTGTGTGTGTGTGTGTGGATCAGCCTTCCTGTCTCTGACACTGAACACATTCAAAGTGATTGTTGTTGCAGAGACGCTGCAAAGGAAGAGATCGGCTGTGATTGG